>QFDX01001616.1:6035-29652 GCA_003315875.1 Lactifluus piperatus
TTTTTTTTTTTTTGGGGGGGGGGTGCAGCCTATTGGCGCTCAGCTGCCTCTGGATCGCAGAGCCACTCAGAATCTCACGATGTCACTACCACGTACGCACCCCTCCGCGACAGCAACAACAGCAAATCCAATCCCAAGCCGCCTTCGAAAACGTTGCGAGCACGCGGGGCAGCAGTAGCAAGGGAGGAAGAAGACGAAAGCTTGGATGTGGTGGATGTGGGCGCGGATGTGGATGTGGATGATGCGATGGACTCGGATGCGGTGCCCATCCCCAAGTCTAAGGTCTCGCCTTCAAAACAGCGTAGACAAACCGGCTCAAGAGCTAATACTCATAATCCCGTCGCCGCGAAACCAACCTCGAAAACCAAGGCCGCCGCGACAAAAACAGCGGCACCAAAGGCAAAGGCAAAGACAAAAGCCAAGACACCCGCCCAAAAGACGAATATTGCATCATACAGAAACAGCAACAGAAAGAAGCCCGCTCTATTCCTTTCTGATGATGATGACTCGGACGAGATAGATGTGGACGTTGACGCGGACGCGGACGATGTGATTGAAGAATTGGACGAGTCGGCTGCTGCTGTCGCTTTGGAGCTTGGCGCCGACGACGGTAACGACGGTGGAATGGGTGAGGGGGTCGACGCGGGCACAGGGACGGGGACGCTTGGGCGAGGAGACGATGGTGATGAACGGGAAGATGCCGGGTTGACATCCACTCTACGCTCAACGGCTGCTACGCAGCAGGTACGACGAGAAGCGGCGCGAACTAGTACGAACAGGAAGAGGCGCGCACCTGTCATTGCGGAGGATGACGACGACGATTCGGACGACGCGGTGTTCAAGGGATTTAGTAGCAGGAGAACACGGAAAAGGGGGAGAGTTGGATAGGTTCGTTCTCGTTTGATTAAACCTGTGTCATCCTTCCTTTCAGTCTGGTCCCATCTCAAAAATAGTTCGCATGTGTAATCGTTATGTTCGTAGCTATAAGCGCAGAGAAAAAATGCATGCAAACAACTATTGTACGTGAAGTAACAACAATTAAATACAAGCATGTGGTGATGCCTAGGATACAGTGCCGTGCAAAGTGAAACAAAAAACGTTACCTCTACGTATCAGTTTCCGTCCTCAGCGTGTCTAGCGGACTGAAAGCAATGAAGAACTCAACATCCAAGATAGAAACTCGGGCATAAAAGTGATGCGGGAGTGGGATGGGTGGAGAATATTCATTGCTGCCCTGGGGCAGAGCGCGATTGTGCACGCTGCCGACTACCCTTCGTCTCAATCCTCACATACTCGCTGTCATCGCGCGCTTCATCCCGCTCATTCTTCACGGCGGCGAATGCATCTCCAAGAATCTGGAGCGCGGTAGCACGCAGAAGCGCCTTGTCATGTGATATCGTCGGGTCATTCAACACCCGGTCGCACGTCTCTCGAAGTACGGAGTCGATTTCCAGTTTAGCACCCTGATATGCGAGCCGCATATAGTCGACAAACGGGAAGGATCGACACATAAGGAAGGAGACGTACTTTAAAAAGAGCATAGAGACCTTTTTCCGCCGCTTGTTCCTCGAGGCGTTTCTTCTCTTCTGGACTGAGGGTACCAGACTGTTCGGCCTGTTGAATCTGGTCGAATACGGTCTTAAGCTCAATTGCCGAGCGTAGAGTGGATACTCTGCGGAGCACTTATTAACAAAAATCTATGGCAAAACGGAGGCTCTCGTAATTGCTATTCACGTACGTCTCAGAAATCACGTGATATTTGCCTTGCATGTTGTGCAACCATCCTCCGACACCAAGGAAGCTCTGGTTAGCAGCAAGGAACTGCTTTGCTTTGGCGCTGTAAACGAATCCAATGGCTTGCAAGAGTTCCACCCCGTAAGATTCGCTCTTCAACTCCCTTCGTGGCACCCGAAGGGGCAAAAATATCAGGGAATGTGGATGTAAAACGGTGGCACGAAAAGTACGCACTCAGCCTCAAGCGAGCATATTGTTCGCCACGACTCGGTGACCTCGGGATCGTCCAAGCTCGAAGCATTCTCAGTGAAGATACCCAGTTTATGTCGCAAATTCTCAACGAGCTTCTGCACGCGCTCCGCCCGCGCCGCCGCTCTCTACACGACGCCGCCAAGTCAACAGCAGGAGCATCACCGCAGTTGCGGTGCAGGCGCACCTCCGCAGACACTTTGCGCTCCTTTGCCTCCTTTTTTGCCTTCTCCTCTGGACTAAGGATTTCGCGACCCTTCGCATCGCGCACGACTGGCGTCGACCGTTCGCCGTCCGCCTCATCCGCTTCCTGGAGCGCAGTCTTCATGTCTCGGGCAAGAGATAGTTGGCCGATGAGCGGCAAAAACCGCTCTCCACCAAAGATCGCGCCAAAGACCTCCTCCGGGTCAACGAATCCTCCCTCGGGTGCGCTCTCTTTGGGTCCAAATTCGTTGTATTTTTTGCGCAACTGAGGGTCCGAGAGTGTTTGGTATGCAATGGCAATAGACTTGAAACGTTCCTCTGCGTTCGGGTCGTCACGGTTCTTGTCAGGGTGGTACTTGATCGCGAGGCGCCCTGCACACGAACGGTTGTCAATTGACCGAGAATTAGTGAAAATGTATATCACGACACACGATAAGCCTTCTTAATATCCTCAATAGTTGCATTCACCGGAATACCGAGCAAATCATAGTACCCTGTTTCCAATGGGCGCTCTTGGGTACCAATCTTCCTCGCTTTCCGTTGTGATGGAGGCGGGGGTGCAGCCTGTCCTCGAGAAGACGAGCCTGCATTACTGAGCATGTTTGTGGGAGCTTGATTTGGATAAAAGACATGCGAGAAAGTCTTTCTACATTTACAACAACGCACGGTAAGCATAGTCGCCGGCTTAGGCGCAGGGCTGGGCAGAGGGAACTCGAGCTGGAAATGGCAGGATGAACATGACGTCTGTATGTGAGGGTGTACGGGACGAGAATCGATGACTGGGTACTTGGAGCTCATCGTGAAGTTGTGAGTAGATGATAGGACGAGTCAAGTTCAAATTACATGTAACGAGACGAGTACAGCCTCACCGCTTCTCGGCATTCCCCGTTCCCCGTTTCTCTCCCCCGCATGACTTGCGTTTATATAGAAAAGGTTAATTCTGTGGTAAATAGAATAACACTGCACCACTCGGTCACTACACGAAACAGATATAGAGAGGAGAAAGGGAGGTATAAGTGGACAACACGGATAAGCGCACAATCTTGTCGGGCCGGCTCAATGACAATTGTGGCTCCGCTCCCACAACCAACTCCATCAAGTGGCAGCCGCGGGTGTTGTGTCCAACCGTTCGAGTACGTGCTGACCTACCATGAACATTCAAGTATGGGTTGTTAGATATGCGCCGTGCAGAGTCGTGACCCTCTTCTATATATGTTACGGTATTCAAGCTTCGTATCCCCTCTTTGTACACAGGCTGCCTGCCCTCGGTACGGTCATGTTGGCGTCTATTGGTGATGAAGCAATATTACCAAGAATGTTGGGGATTCTGGGTCACTCCGTATAATGATTGAAGGAGACCCTCCTCCTCCTCCGGTTCAGCGTCATACTGTAACAGAATTTGTACAGCATTACGATGCATTGATATTGTAGCCTCCTGGAGCGGCGTGAGACCCCAATTTCCTCGTATGTTCAAGCTGCGCCGTGGTCAAGGAGTAGCCGCACAACCTCCTGGTGGCCACTCCTTGACGCTAGATGCAACGGTGTGTCGTTTAGGTAATCTTGCACGTTCACATCAGCTCCATGCTCCAGCAGGAACCCCACGACTTTGTTATATCCACGATATGACGCTTCGTGCAACAGTGAATTTTTAGTATGTCTTGTCCTTGCGTTCACATCAGCTCCATGTTCTAGGAGGAATTTCGTAACTTCGATATTTCCGTACTGCAATGCGTAGTGCAGCATCGTCCAGCCGTAAGCATCTCTGGTATTGATATCTGCGTTGTATTGGAGGAGTAGTTGTACAACGTCCAGCCGGCCGTCCATCGATGCTATATGCGACACAGCATATCCGGAAATGTTTCGCGCGACCATGTCAGCTCCATTTTCTAGCAGTAGTTGCATACACTCTAGTCGTCCACCACGATATGCCCCATGCAAAGGAGTCCCATTGTCACCACAATCAGCGTTTACGTCCTCCGCGTGAGTGGTGATAAGATGCTTTGACAACCCAACGAAACCGCAATATGCTGCATAATACAGAGGTGTTACCAAAGGTGGCGAGGGGTGTTCATCGAGGCTGTCCATGGACCGAAGCAACTTGAAGTACATATTGTATGCCCATGTCCATGCCATAAAATGCTGCTTCGTCGGGTCGAAAAGAGATTCCATGGCATCTCGAATTTCACATGCCACATTCTCGAATTCGGCATGATCAACCCAGTGCTGAGCAGCGTAAAAGGCAAGAGGAAATGTCGCCAACCGTTTTTTGTCCGTGTTGGCATCAAGCTGCAGCAACACCGTCAGGCAAGCCTGTGCGAGAATGGTGTGTGCCGGTTCCAGGGGAATATGGTAACGGGACATCTTTTCAACACTTGAGGTAGCAAGTCGATCACATGTCAGGAATTCCTTCACTGAAAAGTGCGAGAACTGAACGACTTTGAAGTTCCCGACATCGACGATGGCAATTAGACTCGAACACACAGAGAGCACGGCATCTTCTGGATTCTCCGGCCGCCATCCCTCAACCAGGCTAGGCCCAACCTTCGATTCGAACTGAATCGCAAACAGCTCGGCGAGTTCTTCGACCCGAAGAGGACGAATAGCTGCAATCAAGCACTGGAACAATCGATGCGCATGCTGCCATGCCTCTTCAGGAATATACTGCAACGTACGCAAGTACGTGTCATCCAGAGTGGTCGGCAGCTCATTCAAGGCCTTCTGAATACTTGCAGGGATACGCCGACGGAGTGTGTCTAGCTGACAGTACACCCATCTAAACCTGTACGAGACAATCAGAATCCACCTCGAGGAACTATGATCGAGACGCCTTACATCCCATCAGCTCGTTCAGACAGAGTATGGATCACAAGTTCTTTGTCCTCTTCTCTCCATCGTCGCATTGCTTTGTCATTGTGAACAAAAGTGCGGACATAATGGGTGATATCGTCTCTTTGTCCGCCTTCCTCATGAAGGGATACGCGTCCAGAACCAATTGCTAGGCGGTTAAAAATAGTTTGTATGTCGTACTCGGGTCGGCTCGTAAGGCATACATGCAAATTTGAATATTTCGACCCGATGAGATCCTCCAAAAACTTCAAGACCTTCTCACGGGGCGATGGCGTTCCGGTATTATTCGGACACTCGTCTATTGCATCCACGATGATATAAATTGGGACTTGTCCTGGCAGTTCGAGCATCTCTCGCAGGCATCGTGCTAGTCCAGTTTCGCTGGGCTGCTCCGAGCCACCACGACAATTGGTGTAGAGTCGAGAAAGAACATCCCAGCAGCGGTCCGAGTCCTCACAAAGCTGGGTGAGGAGAGACGAGAGGAGGCCCCGGAGATCACGCTTTGCAAGATCCTTGAAGTCGAAATAATAGTAAGCGATCAACGCCGATCTGGCCCTTCTCATGTGCTTGATGTCTTCGACAATGGCGGAACTGATTGATGGTGTGAATTTATTACGACCAGAGAAGCTGAGAAAAGGCCCACCAAAGGATGCTTTTGCCAGATCCCGCTGAACAGCCATGGAGTCAGTTAATGGTCGGGGCAGCGCAAGGCAAGAATAGGCGTACGATGGCCACGAACCCACAATAGAGAAGCATTCATCTTCCATTCTTCGAATCTGCTATCTTCGATGAACCATTTCGCAGATCCATCATGTTGAGTGTCGCACGCGATATTATGATTTATCGAAGGATTTGGAGGAGCTAGCCATGTTCGAAGTTTCTCCCGTGACTGGTTCTCTGTGACTGTTTCAGCATCGACGGTCATCACCCGGTATCAGAGGTTTGCTTACGCTTCAACCCGTCCACCGCTGGTTGGCACAAAAGAAATCTGGGTCGACATATGCATGAAGATAAGAGATTTTTGCGCACCATCTTTAATTATCTTGACATCATCGCCAACGCCGCACGTGACTTGTTCAACAACCTTCACACTGTGGCCGACAGCTTGTACATTGTTAGCTACGTCTTGAGTGACCGCGACGGCCGTGTCCACATTGCGGCTAACGTCGTGCGTCACCTCCAAGTTCCTCACTGCCACCATTCCACACTCCTCTCGAGTCAGCATGTCCAATCGCTGTAGCGCGTCTTGACCCTCCATCTTTCCAAGGCCCAGCAAACTCTTCATGTACTTTTCTAGACTATAGTTAGCCAGAATGCATGCGTGGAACGAGAAAAACACTCACTAATACGCCTCTGGGACATCTCCTTTGTCGAGAGAGCGAGAATGAGGAGTATCTGTGCCATAATCTTCCCGAATAATTCCATCATTTCAGTCGTGAGTGGGATCCCATTGTAAATGTTGAGACGTTGGAGGAAAAACTGGATACGCTCGAAAAGGATCACGAGGGTATCATGGCTTGCGACAACATTTCTCGCTGCCTAGGAACGTTAATTGCGTTCGCAATAGAACCTGGTAAGGGACCTACATCGAGCAGCAAACCGATGCCCGCAAAAATCGTTTTTGCTGGAGAGAATGGCTAAGAAGCGGGCATCAGGAAATAATGACACGTAAAATTTGCTCGAGGCGTACCACCAATGCCAAACCTTCCCCAAGGGTTGCCGAGCACGCAAAGAGGATATTGGCCAAGGGATCAAGCCATCGCATCAACTTGTCATCACCTTCGCGAAATTCTTCGAATGCCTGAGATTGCTTCCGAAATACGTCCAAGACTGCATGAACAGAGTCGCATTTGTCGAATTGAGCAGCGAAAGGATGGGTACGGAGATCATTCTTGGTCAGCTTTTTGTACTCCTTGGTGGCAGCATCGAATATTGTGATGAAGTTAGATGTCGGGGTATTGGTAGCTTGTGTGCTTATAGTAGACATTTGGATGGAAATTTGGAGTGGCTCAATTGGAGCGAGAAACACAATTTGTTGGGTACTAGTAGAGAAGGGTTATAAATCGATTCAGAGGGTAAGCGTTGAATGCATATGTACAGCTCCGAGGCGTGGGCGTTGGCACGTACAGCCTGTGAGCGCTGTGAGCTGGCAACACGGTACTGCAAGGGTCCCGTTTCATGGGCCCCCGCCCGGTCTTGGCTTTGATATAGCGGCGAGCAATAAAGCTAATAAAGCACCCCTCATCTTTCAGTCTTTCAGCTTTTCAACCATCGCCAGCCAGCCCCAATCTCTTATAGTGCTAAGAGACGCCTATCTATATCAAGTCATTGCCAGTGTGATTACAGTATAAGTCTGGCAGCATGGCCGCACTGCACTGGCATTTCAGAAAGCTATCACAACAAGGGTCATTAGTCAGGCCGGTCAGGCATGACGGGTACTAGACTGATGACAGTCTCTCGGCTCCTTGCTCTCGTTAGAGAGACCAGGTAACAATAAGATCCAGATTTCTTTCAAGTTTGATTATAATTGAACTAGAGATTGCATACAATGCTGCCTACAGCTGTCTATGCTCACACAAGGCAAGAAAATACCTTGGGGAATTTCAACTAAAGGCTACGCTTGCCTTTCAGCTGGGAGGGGCGGGCGGAACCAAATGGGAGGGTTGAGGAACCATTCGTTACAGAGACATTGGCCTACTGGGCTCATCTGCCGGAAAGCCAGGAAGGTACGGTGGAAGCCAGTACAGCCGCATCATGTCGAATGTAGCAAGGGGTCGGTCTAACAGCATTCACGATGCGTCCCAGTCTTTAAAAGTCAAAAAGGGAGTGCTGCACCATACCTGGCACCAGGGCGGAGAGTTTCCTGGAGCATGAGAGCCTGGGGACTGGCTTGGTTGCATAAAACGTTGAAGGAGTATTGCAGGATGATGATCGTGGAAGCCACGAGACGAGACTCAGGCCCGGGCTACAGTAATATGGAAGTGAGAGAGGTATCAAGGGCGGTTTCGTACGTTTTCCCTTAACCAAGGTGTTTTGGAAGGGAATTCTACGCCATAACTCAGTGTGGGAGTGCGAGGCTTGAGATCTTGAGATTGAGAGTCCGAGTCAGTCCAGCGATAACTTGAACCGTGCACAGACTCGGAGTCAGCAGTCAGCGCTAGTCAGCAGTGAGGCCGGTGAGGTTCGGCCCGGTTCACCCCTGCAGTGCCACGTGCTGTCTTCGCTCCTTCGCTGTCAGCCTTACTGCCGCTAGGCTAGCCTGAGAATCGTGCAATGACTCAAACTCGTATGAGTTGAAGTTCGTCGTCCTGGGACTGGCACTCATTGTGCTTACATTCTGAGACCATAATCTCGAGTTCTCTCACAGAGCTATCAATTGCATCGGGCATTATCTAGCTGTAAATTTTCACCCTTTATTGATGTCACCTCATGAAACACTCTCGGACAAAGAGACTCGGAAAACATCTGCGCTTGCTCTATTTTCCCATAATAACCATTCCAGCTGTGTGGATTTCTCACTACATTCCACACTCGGCTAGCAGAGATGGAGAGAACGATTTTTTATCCTTTTCACACTATGCGGCTGTTGACCTTGGAATATCCACAATCATAGCGATCGTCATGTTGTCTCGCCTATGGCTCCTTTAAATGTGGCTTCGTACATCCACATAAAATATCAACGAATGGCTTTGAGCCCCTGGCAGATAAAAGCGTCGTCCCAACGTCTATGTACTGCACAACAACGCACTCAGTTTAATCCCCATTCAATCCTACATCTCCTACATCTCCAGCTTATCATCACTACATCATTTATGGCACCTCGAAAGCCTGCTTCGTACATTGGTGTTGCGTTCCACACAGTGCCTGGGTCCCCCGCCCAGTGGTCTGTCGTACTTTCTCGAAATCCCAAGTTCGAGGGCAAGGTGTGGTGCACCAGTATCAACGAGGACGTGGGCGGTCGCTGCGCATATTGGAAACAACTCGACGGGAGCCCATCCAACTTGGACCCAATAGCGTCCTTCTCAGGAGTCGTCTTGGTAACCCAAAGCCACTATGCCGTCAGCACGCTGCAGAACTGGCTCGAGGAAGAGTTCCTCTATCCGGGCGTGAAGGACATCAGGTGCGCAAGTGAGGAATACGCTGGCCTCCTCCTTTTGAGTATCTTCGATGGTGGATACATCGGGCTCCCCGACACCGATCCTCTTACCCTCATCAACTTGATTCGAGATTGCCTCCCTTCACTTCAAGATGCGGAGCTCCCGGACGGGCTATCGTACCCTGTTCTCTCTATGGACGCCGAAAAAATCACCTTTGGTCGCGCGAAGTTGCTTTAAATGATATTAGTACGTACTTTCCACCATCTTTTCCCATCTATAGCTTATCATTATATTCAGATGCTATGCTCTCATAGTTAAGAGATCTATACGCTTTACTGTCTTGATTGTTTAATACCACTACCACCTGTAAAGCCATAGTACGCTGAGTTTTAAAACCCATTTTATGATAAGGACGATGTAAAATGTACTGAATTGAAGAGAATGCAGTCCAAAAAAAGGGCTCGCTAGGTGAGTTTTAGCCAGAGACACCTCTAGCGACACCAGTCTACATGATTAGCCTTGTATCTTTCATCTATGTGCCTTAGTAGGCGGTCACTAAGATGCATTAGTATATGGCCAGGTGTTAAATTATTAATAATCGGGATTCGTTGAGATTTTTCTTGATGAGCTTCTAAGGCACACCACGGTCCAGCAGTGGCCTCACCCTGGGCCTCTAACTGTGCCCAGGAGGGTCCAGTATCACACGCCTACGGCCATCAAGCCCAAGATAGTTAGCGCATGTCCCCTCGATTTACGGAGTTGTCTCACATTCCAGGCAGGGCATCGCTTTCCTGGGTAATCGCGGTCTCAATGGGTTCTACAAAGGAGTGATAGCTAGTGGGACAACACTTTCTAAACGACAATACAAATTCTGGTGAGTCCCTCGATCACAAGATGCGGCACGAGTTTGTTTATGTTTATGCTTGCTAGTGGCTGATGCCCTCGAGATACGTGCCACCCCATTACAGTGTCTCCACTCAATATAGCCAAGGCGCCGCAGGGGAACGCGCTATGGCCGGTTCTGACGGTGCCAAAGCGGAACATCTAGAAACCTTGACTTTACATCGAGTGAGGCTGAGATTGGGTAGACGTGTCAACACTGCCGCAACCGATGTGCAGAATCACGACGCAGTAGATAAGATAACTCATAATCCCAAGCTAGTACGTGTGTCCATCTCGAGAGCACGATACAGGACAGGAATCACTGTAGTGGCGTGGTGTAAACCCCAGCTTGTGAAGGAATTATATAATATAAGTTGTGGGTATCTGTAGTGCGAGATACGCGAGAGCAGGCTGGGGCAGGAGACTATAAATGCCACGCTACGAATCGAAGATCCAGGCTCAGATGACCGCCAATCAGCGCCCACGGTGATCTCGGGCTGGAGTTCCGCGATGGCCCTAAGTCACCATAGTCAGTTCACAAGGGGCGATTTTGGATGTGCCCTTGCTACTGTGTCATTACGCTAGTGCGAGATTCCTTGCACCAAGACCACGGCCAGGTCCGGCGCGACAAAGGGAGATGACGATGAACAGAGAACGCTGCAATCACGGCTGCACCACATCCTAGCCTCCAATCACAGCCATCGACCTTCCAATACAGCAATGCCCGCAAGCAGTGCCGTAACATTACCATCTGTGCATTGTTTGTGGATACCATGAACTGAACGACCATAAGTATACTGGTCGATGTGTGAATCCGGCGTTGTTATCGTGCCAACGACCGGACGCGTCCATGTGCTGGGTATCATGGGCTTGGCCAAATTGTCTTGAATACAGGCTCAGCTTACCTTTATGGAAGTTGCGCGCTCGAACTTGAAAGTACATACAACTCGACATCGTAAACGGGATGGAATTTCGTCACGGGCTGACCGCTCCATCGGCACCTGTCAGCACATGTAGGACGCCAGTCAATTATTCCCTCGCTATCCTCCCCGAGCCGTGAGGCATGAGGGTCTAATGAGTCAGCTACGGGCATATACCTGGCCACGGGCTTTTAGCCGAAGCCCCCTGGCCTGCCTCCACCGTATGTGTCAATTAACGGCCGTGTTCGTGTCCTGTAGTCACCATCTGATAAAATTGCCAGTGGTGGGTGTGTACTGTGGTTGCAGAACGTGATGACGGGCGAAACAAAGGGAGGCGAGACATGTCAAGACTCAAGACTCGGACTAACATGGAAGCGGGAGAGGTATCAAGGTGGCTGTCCTCTAAGTTAACCACAGTTCTGTTATCAGGGAAGTCTACGCCATAACTCTGTGAAACACTGTTGGGATTGTGAGACTGTAGCCATTGAGTAATCAAAGATTAACCGAGAGGTGGCTCGGACGCTAGTGTGAGGATCGCGGGCCGGGACGGTAACGGCACGGGGTAATCCCATCCGTTCCGGTCGTCGCGTCGCCTTCCAAGGTCTGTCCGTTATTAGTACAGTACAGTATAATAATTATTCCACAGACCAGCTGTCCGGCTTTCTCACAACATTCCACACTCGGCTAGCAAAGATGGAGAAAACGATTTTATCCTTTCCACACTATGTAGCTGTCGACTTTGGAGTCCACAGTCCACAAACGTAATCAGGGTCAGTTGATTCCCTTTGGCACGTTTCAATGATATCTCCGTACATCCACATAAAACATCCACTAAATGGCCTTGAGCCCTTGGCATATAAAAACGTACTCCAAAGCTCATGCTCAGCACAGCAACACACTCAGTTTTAATCCCCAATTTAATCCTATATCGTCGTCTCTGGCTTCATCATCACTACATCCTTTATGGCGCCTCGACAGCCTGTTTCGCACGTTGGTGTCGCGTTCCACACAGTGCCTGGGTTCCCCACCCAATGGTCTATCGTACTTTCTCAAAGTCAGCAATTCGAGGGCGAGGTATGGTGTGCCGCCATTATTGAAACCACAAACGGTCGCACCTCCGTCTGGAAACATCTCGACTGGAGTCCATCCCGCTTGGACCCAATGACGTTCTTCTCAGGGGTTCTCTGGGTCACAGAAAGTTCCCATTCTATCAAGGTGCTGCAGAATTCTGTCCCTTTACGGAGCATCATTTCCGAGATCGATTCCTCCAAGCCCTACGTCTGGAATGACATTGGGCGCGACAGCGAGGCGTTCGTTGCCCTCGTTCTATGGAATATCTTCCAGAAAATATACATTAACCTCCCTGAAAAGAAGGCTCCTTGCATCCTCATCCGCTCAATTCGACGATACCTCTATGATCTCCAAGCCGCGGGACGCCCGGATCAGGGATCGTACCCCGTTCTCTCTATCACGACAGAGAAGATCACCTACGCTCGCGCGATGTTGCCTTAATTGATTTCAGCACGCAATTTCCGCCATCTTTCCCTATCCCACCATTATTCTTATGCTCTAATGGTTAAGAGATCGTCTCGATGGTTTAATACCACTACTACCCTAACTGTTTATGGAACCGCTGTCCACTCGCCCTATCACGTACTAAGTAGTTATAGTAAAGTCTGATGTCGAGGCCAAAAAGATAAGATATCATTGGTAATTAGTTACAATTGGTACGGTAATGTAAGGATTGTATGTAAAAAAAGTAATTAGAGGTTAATGATAGTATACGCACAACCCGCCTGCGGGTGTGCACGGTGGAGGTTAGAGAGGCGCGTTCTTATGGAGGTGGAAAGACCCTGCGGCTTCAGATTCTGGTCGCCCAAACTGATAGCGCCTTCATTGGAGAGTTGCAGTAGGGTGAGGACGACGAAGGTTTCGCTGTTGTTCTGGTTGAATGATGGACAGTGATTCATGTGCGAGGCGGTATTATCGAGGAGAGATTTCGTAGTACTGATCGACATGGTGGATTGGGCGATGTGAATGATGCCTAAGAACATCGCCACCGGATTGATGGTTTTCAAAGATGACTTGGACATCGTCCAGGATGTGCCAAAGCCATTCACGGTCTCGGTATTGGTGCCGCACCACACGTAACCCTCGAACACGGGGCTTTCAGAAAGTACAATGGCCCATTGAATGAACGTGTTAGGGATGGTGTAGAAGGCGACACCGACGTGGCAAACAGGAGAGCGGCGAGACATGATTGAGATGGAATCGACCAGCGATTAGGTGAAGAAGGAATGTAAAAATGTGGAGTAAGGACTGACAACTGAGTGCGTTATTGGGTTGGATGTCCACGCTTGAAGTGAGACCTTTTATCTGTAAAAAAAATAATCTCGGCGCTAAGGAATGAGAGGTGTTTGTGGTGGCATAGGGGTCCTACGATGAAAGAAAACCTTTGCAAGCAACACCTTGATGACTCTTTTCATTGTGCATTACCCAAGTGAGCAGTCGCAGATCCACCAGACGAAAGCGCATGTGGTGGTCATCTACCCGAGAAGGTCGTATCGAGGAAAAAAAAGCGCTCGAAATGGAATTGTGGTCAGAAAAGCACAGCAAGAGCAGTGCTTCCGTCTGGGTTTGCCCAGACGACACTATATAAAAGCGTTACAGAGGCCTACTAGTAATCTGTGACTGTTCAACAAAGCGTGGTAGGAGCTCAGGACCAAAAGTGGTGGTGCACAGAAACTCCGTGATTAGCGGTGGTCCGAGTTATTTTTTGAAAGGGAGGAAAAGAGCATGGGCAACAGCTGACAGTGGCAAACTCAGGCACGCTGTCCGAGTCAGTCCGACAGCACTGTGGCACACTGGCAGTCACCGAAAACGGCTGAAACATCGTTTGTCCCGCCCCCTTCCTAAGAAAAGAGGAAAAATACCGACCTTAGCACAAACTTCTGGGTATCCGTGAAGAGTAGGAGGTGCACCCAGTGACAAGAATTATGACCAAAACAGAGGGAAATGCCAACCGATATATTGTCCGCACGAAGTGTGATGTAATCTGCTTACACAATCGGTCGCAGGCCTATTTCTCGCTCAACGTCTAAAAGCTAAATGCTACTGTACAGACACAGACGTAAATGGGATACGCTTTGCTCAGCTTTGAAAAAATCCTTCTTTGTCCCCTAATCTATACATTCGCACGTAAAAGAAAACTTTAACAACAATAGACTTGCTTTGCTTCTCGCCACTTCCCTCATTTAGCCTAGCACGCTAACGAGTAGCGCCATACGAATCTAAAAAAAAGCGGGGATACCGGTGTTCTCAAACAAGCACGACAAAGAGAAAAAAACTTCAAGGCCAAACACACTCACATAAAGTCCATACCGCATTTGACGGAAGTACACCGCGCGGCGCGAGTCAAAGTCAACCTCGGGGTCGATTTCTACAGCAGCGCAACGATTAATCCTATTGCAAGCACCAAGTAGGAACGAACGCGACCGATTGTACTTACCGTTGACTCGAGGAAAGGGGTGCATGACAATCACGTCCTCCTTCGCCCGCGAAAGGACGGCGTGGTCGACCCGGTAAGCATCCTTAACCCGTTCCAATTCTCTTTCGTCCGAGAATCGTTCCTTTTGCACCCGCGTGACGTAAAGTACATCCGTCTCGCCAAGTACTTCTTCCAGGCTCTCACATTCGTGCACCGGTACAGAAGCTTTGCGTGCCATAGAGACGACGTTCGCAGGCATTGCGAGCGAGGCCGGCGATACAAAGTTGAGACGCACAGAGTACAAGCAGAGAAGCGTCACGAGCGAATGTACTGTACGTCCGTTCTTCAAGTCACCGATCATCGTGATCGTTCGTCCATTGATAGTGCCAAGCTCGGTGCGTATCGTGTACAAGTCCAAAAGCGCCTGCGTTGGATGCTCGCCCGTGCCGTCTCCTCCATTCAGTATCGGAACGGGGGAGTACTTCGCGGCGAGCTGTGCGCTGCCCACATCAGGATGACGCAGCACGACCGCGTCTGCGTAACAAGCGAGCGTCCGAATTGTATCCTGCAGCGTCTCGCCCTTCTGTACGCTGCTGCGGTCGGCGGTGACCGACACGACGTCTCCACCGCAACGCTTCATCGCCGCCTCGAACGAGACGCTTGTGCGTGTCGACGGCTCATAGAATAACAAACAAAGGACCTTCCCGCGGAGGATATCAAGAGTTCCAGAACGTTCGACTCGAAGACGCATCTCATGCGCAAGTGAGAACAGATCGTAAATGTCGCGTTGTGTGAGCTGCTTGACAGAGAGAATGTGGCGACGATGGAAAGCTGGGTGCGGGACGAAATGCGCAAGGGTCTGCTGTGCACGCGGCATGCCAATAAGAGCGGCGCTAATTCCAACGGGGGTATCTGTTGGTGTCGGACGCGCAGCCGTGGGTGGTGAGGAAAGTTGAGCGGCGGAGAGGCCAGCGACGAGGCTCGCTGCTGCTACCGGTTTTTCTATTGCATGGCTGACGATCGCCACCGAAACTTCCTTCCCTGACGGGGGTGCGACAAAAGCTCCATCGAGAAAGACCGTCTGGCCATGAAGTACGACTCGATGCACGGCACCTTTGATTGGCTTACCGGAGAGGGGAGACCAATATTCGCCGCGTTTAGGGAATATAGACGGCCGATTGACGACAACTTCAACCTGTGTATGCGATTGTTCCGGCAGTCCTAAAATGCGGATGGGATTGTCATGGAAGCGTTCTCGCACATCCTTCAGAGAAAGGCGTCCGTCAGCGACGGCCGTGAGCAGTAGAGGAAGTGACTCCTCGACGCCGGACCACGGCGAACCCTTCTCTCCCTGTTCGAGGCTGACATTGAACGGGAGTCCATTAACCGTGAAAGCATCAACAACGTCCAAGTTCTGCCAGATGAACGCTTGGTCGTCCAGTGTCGGTAGCGCTTTCGCACCAGCACCAAATTGGTCCTTCGTGAAGAACAAGGTATACACGCTGACGTCACAAGTGACCTTGAGCTGCTTCGCCTTGCTTAGCTTGATAAGTAAGAGATCTTCTTTGTTCTGCACATCACTGATGTGGACGCTGCGGTTATTGAGCGATGCGATTAACAGCACAGATGCAAGGTCGGCGCCTTTAGCATTCGTAATGATGGGCTTGTCGACAGGCCAAGAGGCAAAATGAGCCGCAACAACAGATACTTGCGTAGCCACGTTGCCCGGAAGGAACGGGATATAGAGCGACTTGACATCCGCCTGCAGATCTTCATCCAGAGTCTTTGCATTCGTGAGCGACGCGGTGACGCTGAGGGCGTAATTCCCGTACGCAGAATTCGCCGCTATGTTCATGCGTGCCTGATCCAGAGTTGCACGATCAAAGATCTCGTTTCCGTTCCCGAGCGGGATGATAAGTGACGTTGTGAAGCCTGCGCTGAGCGCGGCCTTTGTAGCCTCGACAATATCATCACTACCAGGAACGGACAGGTTCGGCACAAAAGCAGCGATGTTGATCAGACCAGGGAAGACGTGAGTCATGTGCGACGTTTTGAAATCCACGGTCGAGATGTTCAGGGGCATCTTTCGCACAAGTGCCTCCACGAGCAGTTTGGCTACTTTGACGTTCGTGATGAGCGGGACGGCAAAATCGACGGCCATACGGCGAGTACGGTAGCCTTTGCTGGCATAGCTCGCCGGCCGGCGGTAGTGGTTCCTCGACGGCAAGTTGATGTACATATCAATGAGGTTGTTTGCCAGATGTTGTGTTAGAGAATACTCGGATTTGTCCTCGCTATCCCCATCTCCGAGCGTCTCCAAATACTGCACGGAAAAAAAATAAAAGTCAAAGCCCGCCTCTCCAACCAACACAAAAAGCGACTACACGCTACTAACCTTGCAAGAAACGCCATGCTCGCTGAGAAAATCGGATGTCCCGGACGTGGCGAAAATGTTGTACCCGGCAGCTTGCAGTTTCTGCACAGAAGGAAGTAGTTCGACTTTTTCCTTGAATCCTCCGACCGAGAAGAGGATGTTCTTTTTCGGTGGATCGATACCCGTCGAGATGAGCGCTTTGAGGTACGCCTCGTATTTGTCCCTACCAAAGCACGCGACCTCTCCCGTCGACGCCATCTCGACGCCAAGCACGGGGTCCGCACCAGACAAGCGACTAAAGCTGAACTGGGGTACCTTCACACCTACGTAGTCCGCGGGGAGCCCAGCGTCCGGATACGGGTCCACAGGCAAGCCAAGCATCACTTTTGTTGCCATCTCGATGGCATCGATGCCCGTGACCTTGGACACGAAAGGGAAGGACCGCGCAGCACGTAAGTTGCACTCGATCACCTTGATATAGTTGTTCTTTGCGATGAACTGAATGTTGAACGGGCCCGTCACGTTCAACGCGTTACCGATCTTCGCCGTCGCCTCCTCTATCTGGCGGACGGTCTGTGGGTCGAGGTCTTGAGGTGGATGGATGAGCGTTGCGTCGCCCGAATGAACACCGGCGTTCTCGACGTGTTCCGAGATATAGTGCATGACCATCTTTCCATCCTTGGCTACTGCATCCATTTCAATCTCCTTGGCTTGTTCGATATACTTGGTGATCACGACTGGGTGCTCGCGCGACACCTCAGCAGCTTGCTGCAGGTAATTTGACAGATCGCTCGAAGTAGAGACGACGTTCATCGCCGCCCCCGAGAGCACGTACGATGGGCGCACGAGGACGGGATAGCCAACAGTCTGGCAGAACGCCTCGGCGTCCTCGAAAGACGTAAGCTCTTTCCACTTTGGCTGGTCGACGCCAATCTCGTCCAACAATCGCGAGAACTTGTACCGGTTCTCAGCGGTATCGATCATCTCCGGAGATGTGCCGTAGATCTTGGCATTCTGCCGGTGTAAGTGCAGTGCGATATTGTTCGGTGTCTGACCACCCATTGAGAGGATAACGCCGCGTGAGCACTCGGTATCGTAGATATCAAGGATCGTCTCGAGCGCGATGTTCTCAAAGTACAGACGGTCCGCCTCGTCGTAGTCCGTGCTCACAGTCTCCGGGTTATAGTTCACCATGACGGTCGGCAAACCCTGGTCGCGTAGCGTGCGGATCGCACGCACAGCACACCAATCAAACTCGACAGAGGAGCCGATCCGGTATACGCCAGAGCCCAACACCATGACGCCGCGATCTTGGAAGTCGATATCATGCTCAACGGCGTTGTACGTGGTGTAAAGGTAGTTTGTGAACGCCGGGAATTCTGCCGCAACTGTATCAATTTGCTTGACAAACGGGAAAATACCGTTCTCTTCACGCAGGCGGCGCACCGCGAGTTCGTTGGTACCAAGACAGACAGCCAGCTGTCGGTCCGAGAAACCAAGCTGCTTGGTCTGCCGGAGCAGCTCTGGATTTATACTCGAGATATTCAGAGTCCTTGAAAACTGGGCATCAGCCCGCCCCAACGTAAAAAATACCGTGGAAGAGCGCACGAAAGGCGTTGTTCCATGTTGAAGATATTTCGTAGCTTGGTCAGGAACCACTTGTCGATGTTGGTCATATGCCAAATCTGGTCAACCGAATAACCGCGATGGAATGCGGTAGAGATGGCAAAGATCCTCTTGTCCGTCGGGTTAACGAGTTCCTCATCAATATCCTCAACAAAGTCATTCTGGGAACAACTAATCGTCAGGCGAGAGAAAACGTAACACGGACAACGACCCTGTATATACCTTTGCAAATCCAGCAAACTGATCATCGATCGCTCGGATGGCCTTTTGTATCGTCTCCTCAAAAGTACGACCAATACTCATCACCTCTCCGACGCTCTTCATGCTGCTACTGAGCAACCGGGACACGCGACTGAACTTCTTGAGGTCCCAACGCGGGATCTTGACAACGACATAATCGAGGCTCGGCTCGAAGCACGCAGAGGTAACCTTCGTGACCGAGTTCTTGATCTCGTTGAGCGGGATGCCAAGCCCGAGCTTAGCCGCGATGAAGGCGAGCGGGTAGCCCGTCGCTTTGGACGCAAGCGCGGAGGACCGGGAAAGACGTGCGTTCACCTGTCAAGGACGCATCTGCGCTAAAAAAAAAGGGAGAGTCGAAGAAAAAGGCTCTGTGCGTACCTCAATAATGCAGTACTCACGTGACGTTGGATTGAGCGCATACTGAATGTTACACTCGCCGACAACGCCAAGATGGCGGA
Organism: Lactifluus piperatus; assembly: GCA_003315875.1. Taxonomy (NCBI): domain Eukaryota; kingdom Fungi; phylum Basidiomycota; class Agaricomycetes; order Russulales; family Russulaceae; genus Lactifluus; species Lactifluus piperatus. The sequence continues at coordinate 25,154 of QFDX01001616.1, forward strand.
TAACGTTTATAGCAGTCGTCCGCAACATGTGGTAGTCGACGTCTGAGAGCGTCTGCGACGGCGCGACGACGATCGAGTCGCCCGTATGAATGCCCAGAGGGTCAAAGTTCTATCGACAAGGCACACCGTCAACTACGCTGCACCCAAGACTGAAAGGGAGAATCAAGGACACGCACTTCCATGTTGCACACGGTGATGCAATTGTCCCTACAATCCCTGACAACCTCATACTCGATCTCTTTCCAACCCTTCATGCTCTTTTCCACAAGCACCTGTGGACTCGTCGCAAACGCCTTGCTGCAAAGCGCCTTGAGCTGCGCCTCGTTCTGCGCAAAGCCAGAACCGAGTCCTCCAAGCGCATACGCCGCACGCACGATGACCGGGTACCCAATCTCTGCTGCTGCCAGGATGGCCTCATCCGTAGTCGTCGCGCTCGCGCTCTGCGCGCATTTCTCGCCAACTTGCTCCATCGCGGCAGCGAAGCGTCGCCTATCCTCCGTCACGATAATTGTCTCAATCGGCGTGCCGAGCACCTGCACACCGAGTGCGGCAAACTCGTCTTTGAGTTTAATGCCGACATTGAGCGCCGTCTGTCCGCCAAAGGTGACATAGATCCCGTCCGGCTTCTCATACAGAATGATCTTGCGCACAAACTCGGGTGTTACGGGCAAAAAGTAGACCTTGTCAGCGAGCCCTTTTGAAGTCGCGATCGTCGCGATATTAGGGTTGACGAGGATGGTGTAGATTCCCTCCTCTTTTAGCGCTTTGATCGCTTGCGAGCCAGAATAATCAAACTCGCCAGCCTGGCCGATGGAGAGGCCACCCGAGCCAAGAATCAGCACCTTTTGAACATTGACGCGCGGTGTACGCGCGTCATTATCGACTTTCTTTCCACCAGGGAGAGCTATGGGGACGAGCGAGCCTGTAGAGACGCAATCGACGATATTCTGGATGAAGACATCAAAAAGGAACTCGGTATCGCGTGGGCCAGGCGTCGACTCTGGGTGGAACTGTACGGAGAAGAAAGGTTTGTCGACACAGTAGATGCCTTCATTGCTCCCATCGTTCGCGTTTTTGAACAACTCTTTCCACCCAGACGGTAAGGTCGCAGTGTCGACCTGGAAGCCATGATTTTGTGAAGTGATGTAACATCTGCCGCTAAGCGCATCCGTACACGGGATGTTGTGCCCACGATTGCCGTACTTCATCTTGCTCGTGCGCGCACCAGCTGCCAATGCGAGAAGTTGGTGACCCAAGCATATACCAAAGATCGGCCGATCGGCTCTTTGCATGGCTCGCGCGACGCGATCGATCGTCGTTTGTACTGTGGTCGGGTTACCTGGGCCATTGGAGAGAAAGAGACCGTCGTACGGCTCCTCTGAGGGCGCGGTAAAGTCATAGTCCCAAGGCACGACCTTGAGCTCGATTCCACGCGAAGTGAAGCACCGGATCTGGTTGTACTTCATACCTACGTCAACCGCGAGCACGCGCAGTGGCCTGCCAGAGGGGTGCATGAGTGGTGTACAAGTCGACGGGTACACACGTGGTGTTTTGATTGATACGGCAGCAACGAGGTTGTCCGCATTGGGGTCACGGTAAGGTATATGGATATAGTCTTCGCGCCACGGGAGAGATGGGCTGCCCAAGCTAGGGGACGGGGGCACACAGACCGTAGGCGATTCTGGATCGAGGTCGCTCTTGCGACCGATAAGAGCTTCTGGCCTGCGCGTGAGGAGCCGACCAAGCATAGCACCCTTCGCGCGGATGCATTTTGTGAGAGCACGTGTGTCGACGCCGCAGATGGCAGGTACGTCGTTTTCTTTAAGCCACGCAGCAAGTGAAGACTGTGCGAGGAAGTGGGAGAAATCTTCAGAGTAGTAGCCGACGACGAGGGCAGCGACATGAATGCGGGACGACTCAAAGTGGGTAGGTACGGCTTGAAGAAGGTCATTGATGCGACTGGGTACGCCATAATTGCCTATGAGAGGATAAGTGAGAATGAGGATCTGGCCCTCATATGAGGGATCTGTGAGGGACTCTGTGTAGCCGACCATGCCTGTTCAACGGTTTATTCTTGAGGACAGGAGAAGCAGAGAGGTAGGCGGCGCTGGGCGCGCACCTGTCTGGAATACACATTCGCCTGCGACGCTTTTCCCTTGTGCGCCGAAGCTAATGCCGCGAAATGCGGTGCCGTCGAAAAGGTCCAGAACAGCGTCGTCGAGAGCATTTTTTGTCTCACCAGCGTGCAGCTGAGGGGCTACGATGGGAGGTGCAGGAGCGCCATTGGGAGCATAACTCTGAGAGCGAGATATAGCAGGTCGGGCGTTTGAGCTTGAGCTTTTAAGGTTTGATGAACCCGGAGGTGGGATGGCGGGACCAGACATGGAAGACGGTGCAGGGTGGTAAGCTTTCTGTCTCGATTCACGTTCACGATCTTTCCTCTTCACCCGAGGACTTTGTAATAATAGTAAAAGACTACTCCCATGTTTGCCTTTATTTATACAACTACTGCTGACCAAACGTTTAGGCAAATATTTTTAAGAGAGCCAACAAAAAGGCTTTCCAGCAAACAAAGTATGTCATGAGCCTAGCCTAGTTCCTGTGCCTTAATTATCCAGCCATCGCCAGGGCCATCAGCTGTGGGGCCTTGTTCCATCATTTGGCCTCCAGGAGTACAGTACGTCCTGGAGGCCTCGCTCAACTAGTGAAACGGATGCTTCATAAACCAGGGAATCCCAAGAGAGGGCAGCGGGTAAATTACTTACAGGCAGCAGCAGCAGCAAACTCCACGAATGCACTGCAAGATCCCCGTGATACATCCCGTGATCGCTACACACCTTTCGTCAGAAAAGGAAAAAGAAAATTTACTTGTGACGTAGGGGATGGGGGATGGAGGTGGATCATGATCATGCGCACCTCCGATGATGCATTGTAAACAGTCTGCAATAGTGGAGATGATGCCTGTAAGACAACCCCCTATGCAGGAGACGATACCCGCCAGGCAGGAGACGATGATGCCCATCTCGGGAGTGAGAATATTTGGATTTTGCGGCGCAATTTTGCAGCTCTTATTAACCAACGATCGGAGCCGTAACGTTACGTTCCCCCCCGGGCAAGGTCCGCCGAAATCACTGCATCTTAGGGTTCGTTCGGGTGACAGGGGAAACCCGCGGCTTGGCTAACCTCACGTTTGCAGTGCCAAGGCTTCGCAAGCCCAAGAAGCCCAAGCCTGTGTCACGCTGATCAGGCCAGGCCCTAATGGGTCACGTGAACAACTTCTCCCCTCACCTCTGCTCGTGATTACTGTAAGGGTGATAGCGATGCCACCACGACGCGCCCTCCTCGACGACGATGCCAACGATCAAGATTTCCCCATGGCAGGCGGCGCAATTCCTGCCGTCTATGACAACCGCCGTGATGCAGACGCGCTTATCATTGGTCCCACCACGCTCGACTTTGGCGCCGCGCCGCCGCTCCCCGAGATCGAGACGCTTATCCAGCAGCTCGTGCGACACTGGCTCAACGAGCGGCACGCGCCCGATATACTCCCTGTACAAGCGGAGGTGCTCGGTGCGCTCCTCGACCACATTCGCAGACAGGTGTGTCAATGTCACCCTCACAATTCCACTCTTTTTTTTTTTTTTTACTAAAAACCGAATTTTTTCTTTCATAGACGGATACTGTGCAGGCGCTACGCGGAGATCCAGACTCGTCCGAGGCAGAGCACGCGCGTATCATGCTCGTCCAGACCGAAGTCGAGCGCGTCAAATTTATCGTGCGCTCTTACATTCGCACGCGATTATACAAGGCAAACGAATTTCTTATACCTCCCCATTCCCTCTTCATCCGTCCTTTTTTTTACAGATCGAAAAATTCGCACGGTACATCGTAGTTACCCCCGAGATGCAGGAGAGATTGTCTCAGACGGAACTGGACCATGCGAAACGGTGCTGCGTGTTTCGGACCCCCTCACTCACTCTCGGGTTAGATATTAATCTATGTGTGGGATATAGGTTCGCGCAGTTGACTGAGAACCATTTCCGCGTGGCCGTCCTGCAGGCTTTACCACCCCATCAACAAGGGCTGGATGACAATACCCCATTCACGCCCCCAATGAGTACGTCTCACTCATCCTGTTCCTCAGCGCTTAGTATCTCACCTGATTTGTTTCTCGGACGCAGTATCAGAACCAGACAAATCGCGCGCCGTCTTTGTACATGCGCGAGATGAGTGCCCACCTGTGCGACTTCCCGAGTACGTGTGATCACACGGTTGATAAACCGCTGATCAGCTTATGATCGTTCTCAGCGGGACGACGATGCAGATGCAAAAGGGTCAAATTGTGCTCACGCCATACGCAGTAGTCGAGCAGCTCCTCGCGATGGGCCATGTGGAACTCATCTAACAACTCGGTTCGTGCGTCGGACACCATGGCTCCTATGAACTTGTGTCCAGGCAAGACCGATCCCACGAGTCGTCGATCTGATCACCATCATACA
>QFDX01001624.1:0-12861 GCA_003315875.1 Lactifluus piperatus
TGAACGCAAATACTCCGTCTGGATCGGTGGCTCGATTCTTGCGTCGCTCAGCACATTCCAAAACCTCTGGTGTTCAAAGCAAGAGTACGACGAGTCTGGTCCCGCCATTGTACACCGCAGTATGTCCATCTTATAGCGCGTCAATCCCAATTTGGATGTCTTACGTCCCATCTGCAGAATGTTTCTAAGCAAATAGACGGTGCGAACGTTATCGCAGGAGTATCGTTGGCTTAGGTGCTTCGCTATGGGCTCTGTTGACGTTTCCTTATGCATACATACGTAGTTCCTTCTGCCTAGTGGTATAAATGAAGTTAACGGACTGATAAAAAGTTAAAGTTTAAGTATACCGGTAAACTACTGTATATCCGGTTTGGAAACGCGCCACCGACTTGAGCCACCAATTTACTGCTCACAGCTGCAATTCTCGACATAGTAACTTAATAACCTAGTCGGATCTGGGTCGGTTCCCGGTATCACAACTGGGCGTCTATTGTCATATTTGGACCGACTGTTATTAGCCGTTAATATTCATGTGTTAACAACTCAGCTGTGATCACCATATCTCAGGCTATTCACGGCACGCACTCAAAGCGCTTAGCGCTGAGGATGCTCGACAAACGCCTCCAACCGGGATAGCCCGTAGCCGCGTACTATGACACGTGTGGGTGACTCGGACAAGTCAGCGAACAATTCGACATCACCTGCAAGGCCTGCAGCCCCACCGACGAACTCGAGGTCGTGGCAAAGACGCAATTGAACGGGTGGCGTCTCTCCGCATGACCGTAAGGTTGGATTTGAAACACAGGCCAGGACAGAAAACGGCTAAGCGATTAAATGTGGTCGAGCGAATTGGGGGTATCGGGACGAAACAGTACCATAATAGTACAAGTTTGTGAAGACATCATAATACGTAACTAGCAGTTCCTAGGTAACAACGGCCTAAGGCCCACTCAAAGAGATTCAAAAACGGAAAACCAAAGCCTATTGTACCGAGTCGATTAAGCCGGATCATCTGAATCAGTGCTGGCCCGCAGCGATGGAAGACTGGGAGCGACGAACCTGCGCAGCTCCGAGTCCTCTTGCTGACGCGAGTAGTCAAATGCTGTTCGCCCTTCTGCATCCTTTATATTCGGATTCGCACCGCCATGCATCAGCAGCTTGGTCATCTCCCGCCAGATATCCAGACTATGTACTTGTGCGAGGTGAAGCGGGGTTTGTCCTAGCGATGTCCTGGCGTTGGCGTCCGCGCCGTGATCCAGTAACACCTTGACAACGCCGAAGCTTCCGCTTCGTGCTGCGTGATGGAAGGGCGTCATTCCTAAATTATCCTGTATATTCAACCCTGTGCTCTGCGCCAGTGGTGCCAACAGCTCGATGAGATCTCTGCGTCCAGTGCCATCCAATGCCACGTAGTGCAAAGGCGTCATGCCTTCGTTGTCCCTGACATTTAAATCTGCCAGTGCGCTGTGTTGGAGCAACACCTTAATGGCGTTCTTGTATCCCCTTTCTGCTGCGTGATGCAAAGGCGTCTTCCCACCATAATCCTCGAAATTCGCCTCCGTGTTCTGTGGTGTCAACAGTTCGATGACGTCGCTGTGTCCATTCGCTGCCGCGTAGTGCAGTGGCATCATGCTTTTTTTATCCCTGACATTTACATCTGCGCCGTGTTGGAGCAACACCTTAATGGCGTTGCTGCGTCCCAATTCTGCTGCGTGATGCAAAGGCGTCTTCCCACCACCATCCTCGAAATTCGCCTCCGTGTTCTGTGGTGTCAACAGCTCGATGAGGTCGCTGTGTCCCTTCGCTGCCGCGTGGTGCAGAATCGTCATGCCTTTATCATCCTTGACACGGACATCTGCGAGATACTGGGCCGTTTCGTGGTTGAGTTGCAACTTCGCTGCCAGGAGAAGGGCCACCATCCCTTGGACAGAAGTTCTGTCTACTTTTGTCCCTTGTTGTATAAGGAACCTGACAGTTTCACAACCACCCTCACTTTGTGCAGCCACGTGAAGAGGTGTTAAACCATCCCTGTCGGTTGAGCTGACCTCGGCTCCATGCTCAACAAGCACCCGGACGGAATCGATGCTCCGGTGCAAGATCCCCGCGGCGAGGTGAAGGGGAGTGCGGAACTGCCTATCCAATAAATGGACATCGGCGCCATTGGAGAGCAAATACTGGACACTGGCACATCCATGAGGGTTGGCAGCAGCTGCATGAAGGGGGGATTGTCCAAGTTTGCAAACTTCCTCCATATTCGCGCCGCGTTCTAGCAGCAGCAACAAAATATTCTGACCATACGAATTTTGTGCTGCAACATGAAGTGGAGTCCTGCCATCTTCATCTTTGATATTGATCTCTGCTTTGAGATCAAGGAGAACCTTCACGACGGATTCTCCATCCCAATTTCTTGCCGCCATGTGAAGTGGGGTCTGTCCCTCCTTTGTCCTAGCGTTGATATTCGCCCCGGACTCCACAAGCACGCGCAATGTAGACTCATCGGCAGATTTGGTGGCCCAGTGCAGTGCCGTTAATCCATTAGAGCCCTGAGCATCAAATGTGTCGAGGCCTTGTTCCAAAATGGATTCAACGATGTATGGAAGGGAAAGACGGGCGGCCAAGGGGCATACAGACATCGTCGCATGAACACCGTCGTCGCTACCATGCAGGATGAGATCACATCGGGAGATTAAGGTGAAGGAGTTGCGTACCGTTTTCTATTGTAACAAAGCGACCAAAATGCCACCTCCCACCGCGGCAGGGTGGACAGCATCACCATTTACTGCAGAGCTTTGGGCCCCAACCCAACGCACACGCTACCCACGTGGACAGCGGCGTGCGTAGCCTACCACCGCCAACAGGAAATTAAATCCCAGACGTCAGTCCTGGGCCAGAACTCCTCCTCCAGAGACGCAGCCTTCCACGCAGTAGCAGTAGCGGTAGCCATGGCCAAGGACATACTGGCCGGCTCCCCTTTTTCTTTCGTCACAATTTTCACCGCTGATTACTTCGTAGTGCCTTACTGCCAAGTCACTGAACGACACGAGAACGCGGTGACATGCAGCGCGATATGTGACACTGTGGCCGACACTCTGTTCGCACACCCCGACACATCAATCCTGATCCGATGGATCCCGGGAAAGATGTCCTTCAAACCTTTGGAGCGCCTCCAAACCATCGCGGTGGAGGCTGCGTCCCTCGCAATTCCCGACCTTGACCTGTCATCCCCCACCCCCTCGGCTCTACGCGAGACAGCCAGGCATGCTGCCTTGTCAGAATGGGAACAAGTCTGGCTGGATGATCCGCGCCTCAATCCGGCGTACAGAGCCCTCCACCAACCCCCCTCTTTCGAAACCCCGGACTTCATCAAGGGAGTAGGGGTAGCCCCCCGTTCAGTTTTTTGTACAGCAGTTCGCCTCCTCACTGAACATGCGTTTACAGGAGAGTACAACGCACGTCACCGTCCTCGCGCGCCAGATCCACACCTATGTGACTGTGACCGCGGCCCCTTACAAACCCCCACTCACGTCATCTTCCATTGCGAGCGCTTTCGCGCAGCGCGGGAAGCACATCTTCGACCAGTCTCAGACTCGCTCTCACCAAACATCATATTTGGGACCAGAGCTGGAGGCGAGGCGCTCACAAGATTCATCGAAGCTACACAAGCTTGCATACGACCGAGAAGGGCTCGGAGAGAACCCCCCCCAGAAGACTATGGTTGACGGCGTCACGCCTCACCATCATATCACCCCCAATCCCACCTATTCCATAACGCTACATATTAAAGACATTCTACTTTACCCTTCACCGAGATTGTGTTGTAGTATACAGTCGAGCGCGTCTTTGTCTTCGTAGACATCTTGCGCTATATAAATGCAGATTCCAAAAAAAATAAATAAATAAACTATTTGTCAGGGTGCTTATGGGGCCAACCTTACATCGGGCATCGCGTGCTGCGACTTGGATTCCTTGTGTGAGACAGTTAATGACGTCCCGTAAGGTCAGCTCGGTAGAGCCCCTCGGCCGTTCTGCACGGTCGTTGGTGTCCGGTAAATGGGTCTAGCCGCGGACCGGCCTAACTAGCTGTCCGTCCCAGCTCCTCAAGGCTCAGTTTCAACTAAGACTCGATGGCATCGCGGCGCATGGCATATCATTGGTGTCAGAATCCGGAAGATGCAAGACATCGGCGCGCACAGTAAGCAATCGTACTGTTGGGGCCTAGTGTTGAAAACAAACTCTGGAAACGGGTGTGGTGGTACTTGAATGGCCTGGGTCGCATGCAATGCACCATCCTTGGCCTACTGCTGAAAAGGAGGAGGACTGAGCAACGTCTCTGACTCTCTGGCTCATGCAACCCTCGTACTCACGTACTGTAACTCCTGCAGCTTCAATGCCGAATATCCTCTTGAAGTCGATGACGAACTGAATTCTGGGAGAATGACGATCCTCAGCTGGCATTTCTGCAGCCACCTGATAGGCTTTCAACAGTCGTCGCATTCAACCTTTGGCTTCGACTCACTGATATTGTGGCGTTCACCATGCACAGGTTGGTAGGTCACTTATTCTTTCATTGCCAGTGTTTCTCACCCTCATTTTCATGGCCGAAGGGTTGCAATGAACGCAGTGGTCCTTCCTCTGATTCACGCGCGGAGGGAATTTGACTCGATTGAATGAGAATCTGACGGAGTGGGCGGAGAAAGTCCCCCAACATTGTGCGCAAAACTTTTAATTTCATCATGGCCCGCGGCGATGTTGACTATAATCTTAGTGAGGTGGTCCCCTGAAATCGATGATGCCGTACAGGCCAATCGATCCGCGACGCTCTATACAACTTACAACCAACCTGGGGATGATACTCATGCAGCGCGCCTTCCTCCACATCGGTAACCCTGCAAGAAACTTTTTTGGCTCGTATGAGCTCGTACGGCTCGGATGCATTTCAGCTTGTCCTACCAGTGACAAGTACTAGTATTCTCCTAGCTCGTGACTGTCATTTTATTCTATACGTTTTCGAGTTCTATGTGGTGTTATGAAAGTATAGAAGGGCCCTGAGAGGGGGTACGAGGGACACAAAACACGAGGGCGGCCCGAGCCGGAGGTCAATCATGCGCACAGCGCATTAACACAACATGGGGTATAGTACTCAAGGCCAAAATATTTTACAGTACACCCATCAAATCGAAGACCTTTCATAGACTGTCGTGCGCTATGAGAGAAATTATATCACCGAAGTCAATCAAAACCAAAATAATTATGTAAGAAGGTCATGAGGTGAAAGGGTGTATCGAATCGCGTAGCCATACAGACGCATAATAGGGACGCAGGTCAATCAGCAATGGAAATTAAATAGCCACAGCCATGGAAGTCATGGAGTCATGTGAGGCGCAAAGCGAACGGAAATACCCGAACTTTGTGGCACACCCTTGCACGCGGAGTCGCGGACCAAAATCTGTCGATGTGAAGAAATGGGCGCGAATTCGGACTTGGAAAAAAAGGGGCGGCGAGGGACTAAAAGCAGTCATTGGGGTCACAACGTTCACCCAAGGTATGGAGCTCGTCGTTAAGAGGAACTTTTCCATCGTGATCTTTGTCTAGATGATATCGGAGGCTGCGCTTCCCAGTACGAAAAATGTTACAGTCGGGGTGAGGACACTTTTGCGGGGTTGAATGAACATCGTCCAGGTGTCGGTTGACAGCCTTCCTTGCGTGGAATTTCTCCTCGCAGATTGGACACGAAGGCTTCGGGTCTTCAGGTTGGACCACATCCACATGCTGAGATGGTGCAAAGTGCGATGCTGTTGAAGTATATCGGTGAGCTAGAGTTGCCGATCGAGATCGAGGGGACTCACCTTGCTGTCCTGGAGACATCACGGAGCTATGACCTGGGTCATCTGGCCGCGCTGGAATGAGGGAAAGGCCGCCATCCGGAGAGTGGCATAGGCCAACCTACGTGATGGTCATTGTCCAGCGGGACATACGCAATAAGGGAGCTCACACGATCGAGATTGGTTTGCTGAGCAAGGAAGTCGTCCATGATTTTCTATAGCACACAGCCTGGGTCGTGGGGCAATAATTTCAATGTCATGAGGAGAACCCAAAGGGTGTTATAACACCGTTCATCCCAAAAGTACCCATGAGTGGATGAGTGCCAATGATAGGTTAAATCTACTAGCCAAGCTGTCGGCGATGTTTTACTGTAAGTTATTACTTTTACTATGCGTCTTGTGGAGTTCCATAACTGTACCTGAGCAACGCCACAGGGGAGATTTACTGTAGTGACGTTAACCCTGATGCACAGCTGCAAAGGACTAGGACAGCACCACGAGGACGTACTTTGGCTGATGATAAGATTTGGGCGTGAGTATGAACATCAAATAGGGACTGAATCCCGAGCGAGCGCGCTGTGGCGGGAGTTGGGCACTTGGTCCTCTTGTCCAGAGTCTCTTTAATCACCCATTCGGGGCCAATCCGTCGGAGGAGCCTATCGAATGACACTACAGGATGCCATACAGTTATTGAGCACTAGATACAGTCTAGCAAGCAGACTTCGCAAGTTGGCCCGAGTCGTCCGCTAACTTGCCAGCCCAGCGATTGACGACTCCAGGTTGGGCCAGGTGGCCTGCCTACTCGTCTAGTGGTCCATCGCAAGTTGAAAGGGTTGGCAAAGTAACGGTGATATTGTATCTGACACGACTACATTGGGCTAGACCTTCCCTGCTAGTCACTTGCCCGCAAGTATCCAAACTCCCGCGTCTCGGCCACTAAGCCTATAACTGGAATACAAATTTGGATCAGGCGTACCTGTGCTTAACCCGCAAGTTTTAACACGCAGGTGACCCGGATACAAGCTACCCATGTTAGGCCCTAGTTCCAATGGAGATAATATAACAAAGGTGATTGTGGTACGTCCTTCACACGTCCGAGTCCGATCGGGTCTGGGACAGGTGTGTCGTGGAATTGCGGTGGCGGAAAAGAACGTGCACAGACGAAGTGATACGTATGGTTAATTTGAAACTATTGGACAGCCACAGGACGATAATCATCAGCACAGACCGAAATCCAGAGAGGCGGGGCTAACACCTTAGTAACGCACTAGTGAAATGTTTTGAGATAGACTCGGGAGAAGTAGTTAATCGGGGAGAGCCTGGGTAGAGTCCTGCTCGCGGTATAGATGATCGCTTAGCTGGGCACCAGATTGGAGATGGGACAGCTTCCGAATGAGGTTGACGAGCAGGTATTTCCTCATAGTAACACTTAACTGCGCCGGATACACAGCCTCTCCACAGCCACCCGTTGCAAACCTTGACTGTGTTCACGCGTGGTACGCATGAAAAGTGTTGAATTGAAATTGATCACTTGATTCCCTCGGGGTTATCCGTATCATGAAAGACACGATCAGTAACAAGGATGGCCCTGGATGAGTCAGTGGCGTACGTCACGGTACGTGGGTACGGTACACGGTGCCAGTAGAGTAAGAAGTGATGAAATAATTATGACAGTTCCTCACATCGAACTGGCCAGGTCTGTCAGCGCACAGGAGTGAAAGTTCTCACGAATACAGACGTCATCGGTGATAAGCCATTTGTCGGGTGCCAATGGCGCCATTGCCAATTTTCACATACAGTAGGTAGTCATCGAGTTATGTCATGATCTGCATGCATATTTTCTCCCTCTCATGCAACGACCCTTGGATTCCTACAAACAAAGTCAAACAATCGGCAGTTTTCCGTTTCCGTTCCGACATTACGCCGGTAGTACACTCCCTCAGGCTACTATCCTTCCACCTATGTGAGACAATTAATGACCGTAAGGTCAACTCGGTAGAGGCCCTCGACCGTCTGTACGGTCGTTGGTGTCCGCAGCCACCACTCGTAGAAAAGTGATGTGTACTAGTAGCCGCGGACCGGCCGTGGGCCCGCCGGTGTGTTATACGTAGACCGTGACGTCATTGTCCTGAACAAGCCCCCCGGACTCGTATCACAGGGCCGCTCCAAGCCACCGTAGTACCTCTGGGAGCGAATCAAATAGTGTCATTTCTGGGGGGCATGATCATCAGCTGCCAGCTTCTACATTTACATCTGATGATGTTCTGAACGGTAGGTCTACTACGATTACATGCTGGTGGGATCCAAGGAAATCGAATGATCTCTCGTCTGCGCTGCGACGCCCCACAGAGCTCCGGCAGAGATACGACCTAAGCACGAATCCATATCCGGTCCATCGCCTAGACAAGGTACGCAGAGATGGAGGTGGGAGAGGGAAGGATGGGCCGCTGGACTAACGTTAACATTGTGGACTAAATCTACAGGGAACGACAGGTGCTCTGGTCCTCGCGCGCACAAAAGCCTTGGCCCGCGAACTCTCACATCAATTCCGTATTCACGCCGTTGAATAGACGTACCTCGCCTTAGTCCATGTTAGGGCCGGACGATTCCAGGCGGCGAAGGAAGGGCTGATTGAGGGTTCGTTGTGGTTTAGTAGCGATGGCCGCGTGCGGATTGGCGATATGGAGATGGGGCAGCGGCCAAAGCTCAAACTAGGAAGCAGCAAATCTGCCAAGACTACGTGGGAGGTGCTCGCTTCTTCGGTGAGTGAATCGAGATTGAGGTGGGGGGAAGGAGTCTTCCCCACCCCTTCTCTCTACGCTAGTACACTACGGTAGTTGATTCTAGGTGCTGCGTTTGTGGGAGCATTACTGTACTTTTACAGGACGTGGCGCCTTTATCGTTGATGTGCTTATACCCTCATACGGGGTTGAAACACAAGCTACGCGTACGCATGGCCCGTATACTGGATGGTACGTCCACGTCGCTCAGCTTTACATCCTTAGGGTGTGGTAGTAATTGGGTGGATGGCCCTTATCTCTGCAGTGCCAATCCTTGGTGACACCCTGTACGATACTGCCACGCCTGCACAGCAAATTTTGACATCTATGGTTGTTCCAGAAAAAATACTCTTTTTGCACTCTTCGTCAATCTCCTTCTGGGTTCGTGCCCTTGTTCTGTAACATTCCTCAGTCACGGAGGGCTGACACGCTCTCAGAGGTATCGACCCTCAGGGCTTCACAAGCGCTTTTGCTTAATGATTATCGCCCCGCTTCCGGCGGACTTCACCAAAATATGTCATGACCTGAACCTGCACATACTCGAGGGTATGGTGACTGGTTCAAGGGGGAGCTCTCGTTGATGGCGAGCGCCTCAAAAGGGGGGAATTACCAGACGTTGAAGGACTATGGCTCGGAGAGCATTCCTCCATCTAAGGTCCACAGATCGCGAAATTGTCAAAACCACGCAATAGCCGTCATTCGGACTTTCCATTTACCGTACAAGAAATAGTCAGGAATAAGTATAAGACCCATCACAGTAAAGACGACCAAGTGGTTTGATGGATACCCAGCCGTAATATTATCTAGCGTTTCCCTTGTTCTTGAGGATGAGCTGCTGCGTTTTTACGTTCAGCGGTTGTTGATGGGGTGGCTGTGGTCGTCGTGGTCGATGGCTGCGGTGCAGCGTAAGGGTATGTGTAAGGAGTGGCTGTGTCACCATATCTTGGTCAGTGTTTAGTACGTTGAGTGGTGAATCATGAAAATTTTCAGGGGTGACGATTGACCGGTGGTGACGATGGAATGGTACTATAGTAACCGTCCCAGCCCCACCGCCACGGCGCCACCCCGGATCAGACTTGGCACAGCGCGCAACACGGATGGTTCAATAGACTCGCTGCCACTCCCAACCGAGCCCTTCCGCACATATCCCCTTGCAGTTTGTCTTCGTAACGGATTATTCGCTCCCGAGGAGTCCGTGCTTCCAAACGGGATCGTCAACCTATTTTGTGGCATCATTTGTTCATTTCATCCGATTTCGATACACTTGGTCATATGATCATTACGTCTGTCTATACTCTGTCCATGATGTACTTACTGTAAACGAGGTCACATCGAGGTACGTAGGCACAGGATGAATCAAGCTCTGAAGAGAAAGGCTGATCAGATTTTAGGGTCCTGAGCAGAGCAGGAACAAGCACAGTGAATGATGAGGAGCTCGCCGACTCGGGCCGCCATGGCATGGCATACCGTGTGATTTCCCACTACCGATACCTCCACTCTAGGCTATACAGTACTGTAAAAGCAGTCTTTGGAGCCTACACAACGTTGACTCAACTTATGGAGCACATCGTTGGGAGGAAAATTACCCTCGTGATCTCGGTCTAGATGACATTGGAGTTTGTGCTTCCCGATGCAAAAAATGTTACAGTCGGGGTAAGGACACTTTTGCCGGGTTGAATGAACATCGTCAAGGTGCCGGTTGACGGCCTTCACTGCGTGGAATCTTCCCGCAGATTGGACACGAAGGCCTCAAGTCTTCAAGTTGGGCCACTTCCACATGCTGAGTTGGTGCAAAGTGCGATGCTGTTGAGGTGTATCGGTGAGCTTGAGTTGCAGATCGAGATTGAGAAGACTCACCTTGCTGTCCTGGAGACATCACGGGGCTATGACCTGGGTCTTCCTGTAGTGCGTTCATTATTCGAACATAGTGACTTGTCAGTTCTCCAGGCTCATCTGGTCGCGCTGGAATGAGGGACAGACCGCCATCCAGAGAGCGGTATAGGCCAACCTACGTGATGGTCATTGTCCAGCAGGACGTACGCAACAAGGGAGCTCACACTATCGAGATTGGTTTGTTGAGCAACGAAGTCGTCCATGATTTTCCATAGCACACAGCTTGGGTCGTGGATCATGGGGCAAGAGTTTCAACGCCAAGAGGAGAACCCAAAGGGTGATATAAACCCCAGAGGAACGCATGGTTTGTAGCGAAGTACCGAGATCCACAACACTTTTTCCTAGAAAGGGTGCCAGGGGGTGCTCACGTAGCGTTCATGGGGTGATATGACCTGAAAGTGACAGACACCACATTAACATGAAAAGATACAAGATGAAATGGGCTTTCGTGGGCGTCTATTGAGAGGTGTCGGTGCGGTGCTAACACGGCCAGTGTCATACACAGCCACGGGTGCAGGGCTGCCAATAACCTAGGCTACTAGAACATACTGCGATCCCTCGTCGTTGCAACTGAGCCAGGGGTGGTTGTGGGGATGTGTCTTGCATGCTGCGCACGGCCATCGTGAATGCACGGTTTGTCGCACACGTGGGAACGTCGGGGGCTTGCTACTGTCCAGACCGTCTGGTCCTCAAATCTGTCGATGTCCACAAAGATGTCCATGCCGCGCACGGCGATCGTGAACGCACGGTTTGTCGCACACGTGGGGGCGTCGGGCTTACTACTGTCCAGATCATCTGGTTCTCGAATCTGTCGACGTCCATGCTGCGCACGGCGATCGTGAATACACGTGGGGCGTCGGGCTTGCTACTGTCCAGATTGTCTGGTTCTCGAATCTGTTGATGTCCATACTGCGCACAGCGATCGTGAATACACGTGGGGGCAATGTGTTTTGCTTCTCCATAGCCTACCAACCCATCGCCGTTACCGACTACGACGAGGACTGCACGCTGGTGCAACTTCTCCATCTGCTGCGTCACGCAACGCCTGATGGGTGGGAAATGATGGAGTTGCTCGAGGGTGCTCTTGTACACCTTCTTGACCAGCCGTGTCGAGCACGGTCTGTGATAAGGCTGGTGGTGCGGCGTGAGGTAAAGCGTCAGCACACTGAGAAGGGCCTCACTGACGTGCACGAGTGACCATAGGACATCAACACATCACTGCTTGCCCCCACGCGACCCGAACACGCCACGCGTGCATCGACCCATGATGACGACCCACGCAACAATGGAAGCATGGATGCCCTGCAAGTGCTTAGCACCATGCATGCCAGCGTAACGCAGGCAGACACCATCAGCGGCCCATTGGCCAAAGTCAATGCCCTGACCTGCTCAAATGTCAGCTAGCCACGCAACAACATTGATGAACGCTCTTGAGGCAACAACATGTGCTGTTGAGCACAAAGGCACGCACAGAGGCGCGCGTTCACCGAAGGGGATGAGGAAGGCAAACAGGGAGGAAGGGATGGGGTGTGTCGTCGTAGGTAGTAGATGACCTAGAAAATAGCTGAAAAAAATGCTCATTACTTAAAAAGAAGGAAAAGAAAAGTGAAAATACTTGTCTTGAGGGAGTTCAGGTCCTTCAACCTGAGTCGACGTCCGAATACACGCGTGGCGTGGCAACATGCGGTTCACCACTTGCTGTTGATGGAGCTGCATGGGGGGGTGTTGGTGACCTTTGATGGAGTGTGAGTGGTTGGGGCCTGAGGGAGAGCTAGTATATGGGAGGCGGCACTGGTCGATTGAGGGTCGTTGAAGCGTCAGGCCCAGAGGGTGGGAATGAGCCTACTAGATCTCAGTTAGACGACCGCGGCTGCGGAGTGTCACTTTTTCAGGATCCGCCGCAGAACCCCGGGTCGGATGCATTTCAGCCTTGTCCCACCAGTCACAGCACTAAGTCGGAGGCCTTTCGCAATTCGCAGACTGTCGCAGTGAAAGAAATTGCATCACTGAAGACAATCAAAAACAACATTAGAATCGAAATAATTATGTAAGAAAGCCATGAGGTGAAAGGGGTGTACAGAACGCGCATGGTGCTGACATTTTGCTGCAATCCCTTCTGCCACTTCAACACCGCGCTGCCGGTACCTGCTTGATTCCATAAGAAAAAAGTCGTAGAATTCTTTAGCTATACAAACCCATAATAGGGACGCAGATCAATTAGAAAGGGAAATAATTTGGCTACAGATGGTGGAGGCACAAGCGCACGGAAATACCCGAACGTTTCTCCTTATACTGCACATCCCTGCAATTGCCTCCGCCTCTGCACGCGGGCCCAAATCTGCCGATGTGAAGAAGTATGGGCGCAA
>QFDX01001626.1:5568-31477 GCA_003315875.1 Lactifluus piperatus
AAATAAGGGAGAACTTGTGAAGCCTCCCAATTGGTGGGTATCGGGGGTACGATTATATGTGAGTGACAAAAGGTGGTGGAGAGCAAGATTAAAGGCCTGATGAGGGACCTACCTGTGAGGACTGCGGAGTTCGGCATTGGGGTCAAACTTGGTCGATCCGCTGACAAAACCTTCGGAAACGGAAATGGGAAATGTAGAGCGCTCTCCAACTGTGACTTATGACGTTTAGTGCCGAGGCCCACACCACTGCAGCTGCATGTAAAACTCTTGCCCAGCTTGTTCCTCCCGACAACAGGCTCGTCCGCCCTCATCCCCAGGGGTCACCACAGCTGGGGCGTCCACCTCACCAGGATACCCTCGTGCACCGTGGCGAAGACCCCACGATTTGGATCACCCACCTCGAGACAGAAATGTCATCCAACACCAAGATCACCATTTTCTGCTGCGGCACTTTCTCAAACCGGGGATGCCATCCCCATGGGTGTCGCCTCCACTATCACCTACCTAGAAGGTGAAGAAGTAACCCACGACAACCACAGACCTCGACGCGGAACCTGCAGCCCTCGAATCGGGAGCGCTAATTGCTCGGACCCTCCTCACAAACTAAGTTGTCACCCAAGTCCTCCTTTTGTACATCAACTCGTTCACCATCTCCGTCGTATTCAACCACGTACCCCATCCACGCCAACATTTCTCCCTCCTGTTGAAAACAAACTGCCGACAACCTTTCTTACTCTTTAGAGGGAGCTCCAGATCTCTCTGTCAACCGTGACTGGGTCCCCCTGAATAGATCGGTTGCGGGATTCTCCTGCGTGCGACATCTCAGAAGCTCTATCGTCACCCACTTACTCCTGCCCAACCACCGCGGGCTGCACTCTATTAGTCACTAAGTATGGGCAGCTAAGATGCCGTCGATGCCTGGAGTGCACGTTGGCACGACGGCGACCGCCGTTCTCAGTTCTATGTTGCCCTCCCCCAGCCGTAGGCAAGCTCCCCGCTGTCATCCCAGTTACGAGTCAAGGCGGACGAGCAGCAACCTGTCGACTATCAATGAGGTGCTCCACTCCATCGTTTCCCCCCTGCACGCTGCAGCCAGGCAGAAGTTATTACACAACCGCTCCCTCCACAAGCCCTTTGGCACTGCACAAGGAGGAGGTGATGCCATGATCCAATTCCTCAAGGCGACGCAGGCATACGCAACTTGGAAGGCCGAGACACGCGTGCGCGTGCGTGGGGCCCAGGATGAACGTTGTGAACCCCGATGTGTTACGACACAAGATTTCCTTGTACTATGCGCTGCTGTACAGTACATATATATGATTACGTGGAGGATCTCCGCTAAGTTCTCCACCTTCCCAATCCGCTGTCGGTCCTATTTCCACACGGCGTTTGCGTCTTGTGTCTCAGAGACTCAGATACATGTTACGTACTGAGAATAACGTCATCATCAAATCTGCCCCAAGCGCAACGCTTATTGACGCTCCAGAAATCAGAAACGTCAACGCCGCCTAATGGCTGTGCTCCAGGTCCTCTTTGTCTTTCAGTTGGCCATTGTGGGCACCGTGAGAAGCTGAAATCAATCCCAAGCCTCCGAGTCCGCATCTTCATCTCAGTCTTCTACTCTATATGCCCTTCCGCTCACATCTGCCCATCAGTTAAGGGCGCCTGAACCATTGCTTCTTCCTCTGGCTCCCTCGTGTCTGTTTACTGTACTGCGGAGTCCAACGTGTAGGCTGCTAGGCAGTCCGGCGTTCAAAATGTGACCCTGGGAAGCGTTTGCCTAGGTGGTGCAGCACCGATCCATGGTGTCTCGTGACTCTAATCCAACTGGGCCATATGGCAAGCGTCAGCAACAGACTGTCATCTCAGGTACGATACACGTGATAGAGATTCTGCGCGTCTCGCTTGGGCGACGCTCACGGGCCAGCTATACCGCGCCACTCAATGCAACGTATACTGTAAACATCACTTTCAATTCGAAGACAGAGCTTATCAACGATACGACAGCATAGGTAAAAGTAAAACAACAGTCATAAATGGTGAACGACAAAGACACTCAGAAACCCACGGCAGGAATCGTACATGATGCAAACTTTATCTCGATGCTCCAGGTAATGCCAGTGGCAAGGGACACGATCTCAGAGAAAATCATCAATATTGACTCGGAGCACAATCACCACAGTGGATTGAGCTGTTGGGCCTAGTTCCATCCTAACCGAATCAATCTGTGAATCGGGGTTGTGCAAAAAGCGAATAGCTCGGCGTCGAAGGTTCTCTGCTCCTTCATCAGGGAGGGCTTGATCAAGGCCTGCTTCGGCACGCTGAGGAGCATAATGGAATATGCCATCCCCTTGAATCTCCTATAACCGACAATGTAGTTAGATGTGTACCAGACGGAAAGAGAAATTAGTACTTACAGGAGCCGGCAGTCCAATGACCGGCGCCTGTGCTGGGACACCCAAAACATGTCTAGCATGATCGTTGAGGACTATGTGATAGGGTGCGGGGTCCTGTGTAGGCGAATCATGATCAGAGAGAAAGCCCTTGTGGAATGGATGTGTGATGCTCACGGCTGGTGCGGGAGGGACACGGTACATTTCATTGTAGTTGGCCCTGTCAATATCGTGAAGGCGGTGAGGTTGACTCTGAATAGTCGCGTGTTCGGCTGGAAGTGGGATATTCTCATTGAAGGCTAGGTCATAATGGATAGCGGGGTGCTACGGAAGGGTCATGATCAACGTGAGCTCAATAACACATTGCTGGTTTTGCTTACGCCTGCTGGCGGAGGGAGACAGTGATGCATATTGTCGTAGTGGGGGCAGTTGACGTAGTCTTGGTGTTGACCTTGACTAGCTTGACTCTCGATGGAAATGTCCCCCTGCAGTGAATATCTCATAAAATCTATATGCTATATAGAAAGGGTGGCAGAACTTACAGGAACTGGCTGACGAAAAGCTTGTTCCTGAACTTGGGGGGCATCGACAGGAGCTACGTGGTCATTGAAGTGCAGCTCAACTGGGACGGCAGGGTGCTGTGCCTAGAAGCCATTGTCAGAGAGGAGACATGATGCTGTGCTGGGATGGTATTCACGGGTTGTGGGTGAGGGTGATAGTGCATTTCGTGTTCCTGGGCGCTTTGGCCATCACCGGCAGCATGGTGAACCTTAGAAGGGTATGCACATATGAGTCCAAGCACTTGTGAAGGAGAGGACATATTGATGTGTGTGACTTACCGTGGGATGCTGCCATCCATAAGCGTGAGACCGGCCCAACAGATCCTCGAGGGGGGGTGATAACATGCAGCTGTCTAAGTCCTGCAAGCGTTCTGACCTGGCCGTTGAGTGGCACGTGCATCCCGGCCAGGGGTATTGCAGTTGGTTATCCTTTGAGGCAGGAAGAGGAATGAGAGGACAAAGATATTGTAAATTGGACATAAATCGCATACCTGCGAGGTTGGATTGGAGGTGGAAGCCATACAAAAGAATAGAGGCGGTTTGCCCCAGCATTTCGAAGGAGTACCGACTATTTGTATTTTTCAGTAGGAAGTCGTCACTAATGACTAGTCATTGTCACGGGTGACTAGTCACTTGTCACGTGTCACTACCGCCTGCCGTGGGAATCTGGACACATCTACCGGTCCGATCATCCCCCTTGAGGCCTTGCAGCTTTGGGGGCCTGGGGGCCTTGAGGGTTCAAACGTTCAAACGCAGTTAGCTACCCATGCCCACAGCGTCGACCGCGTACTACTTTCACTGCTCTGCTTACTATAATGCACACCATACACCGGTATTGACTCTCTACCTGTACAATTCATCCCACCACTAGCACTTTTCCTTGACATAACACTCCCGCTGTGCCCTCTCCCTCACTTCCACCTCTCACCTATATCGGTAACCTGAATCTCTCAATCCATTGCCCCCGGACACCCCGGTCCACCTCCGAACCGAACCACCCATTCAAGTGCCCCCCAGACGGCGGACATGTCCCTATGCAAATAAGGAGCTAAAAAATTTTTGAACCACCCACACCCATCTATTTGGCTCACTCACTTGATATACAGTACTTTGACAGCACGATCGATCCAGATCAAAGTCTCAATCAGCACATTCTCTCTTTTTTTCACTTCTCAATTTCACGGGTTTCGAATCACCCTTCCTGTCTCCCAATCATTTCCCCCTTCTCTTATCGTCGTATACTTGACTGATACCCGCACATCCAGGAAATATCTCGTCTATCGCTTCCTCTCTTGTCCTTGGCCCAGCTTGTTCCACCCTTCCCCCATACTGGGTTCGGACGACCACCACGCAACCGCCGAGTCCACACCAGACTCACCAATTGAATTCTCCTTGGGTAGTGCTTGGATGCGCAACCACGCATCCATCGTAGATGACTCCTTTCCAGTAAGTGTGAGTTATGACTTATCAACACGTTTACTGTTTCCCTTGGGCCTCTCTGAGTGCCACTCTCTCCCCCCTGCGAATGGATCACGGGCGTGACATGTATGTCATAACGAGGCTCCCACAAGAAATTCCAAATGGTGAGTCATTATGGGTGGTTAGCAGACAACTGACCGACTTCGTTGGTTAGTGAAATGGTCCACGCAAGAAGCACAAGCTCGCCTCTCTTCCTCGCAACCTTGCGCTTGTCCCCCTTTCCATTCATCACACGCACCCACACATACCCGAACCCTTTCGTCCCCCCAAGGCTCGCTCTCCACTGGGCGGATCTGAAAATCCAGCTGGGTAGGATCCGATCGATCTCAGCGAGCTGGCCGCGAGCCATAACAATAAAGGCGTCCATGATTCAGACAGACCTGTCAATTTGCAATGTGTGGAGTGGTCGACCCAACGCTTGACGAAACCAGACTTTTGAAGCTGCTGCATAAATGTGAGACGAGGGAGGCGGTAGACAGCCAAGAAAGAAACGTAATGTTATTAAATGTGTGCCTCCGTTCAATGGCCCTTGTCCTGGTCGGGAGGGACGTATGGCTGTGCTCACGTACTTGTAACCCTTTTTGGATACAATACGGACAGAGGCGACATCGGTGTGACCTCGACCTTTTATGCTGAATCCCCCAGCAATAGACTCGTACGCACGGTTTCAAGGCAATCGGCGCAATAGATATGGTCGACCGAACAATGATACTGTATAAGACGAGCGAAGTCTAAGGTTCGAGACTCGATACAAGAGCTAGTTGATGCAACAGAAAAAATACATTCGATTAATATGAATATTGACGCATGAATCAGTGTTATGTTGGGTCATTTGTTTAAAATCATCCCAAAAATGGGATCCGAAGACTGGAAAAGAAGGACCGCTTTTGTCCACACGTGACGCGAAGTGAATGTCACGTGAAAGTGGGTTACCAAAAGAAGATGCTTAATGAGCGCTAATGACCCTCACATCAGCGAAGCAAATAAAAAAGCGAAATACTGTAATATTGTAATGGCAAAGAAACATCTTAACGGTAGGTCGCGCTACCGTGTTTACCACTACCGTACTGTAACCGCGCATGCGCATCCGTCTGCTGCGGTCCACATATGGGGACTCGGACTCTTTACATTATTACACGGGCAAGGTTTGCCTACCTTTAGTCATCGGCGATAATCAGGAACAAGTGGCACTGCCTTCCCACATGGACCGTACCCCCACGTTCCAGCAGCCCTTCACTACTTTCACTTCTTTGGAACTTTTCTCCTCATCGATAGTGCATATATGGTCCCACATGGGCCATGCCATTTTGGCGTTACTCCGTAACTCCAATTTCGTCTCCTCGCCGCCCTCGTCGGACTCGGAAGTCCCAACCAGTCCGGATAGCTCGTCCGGGCCCATGGTTCTACGTGACGAAAGTGGACGACATTATGTCACGGCCGGGACTTCATAATACGTCGCCCTTATTAGGCTCGTCGTGTTTGTATCTTCAACGTGGGTGTATGTCGGCATTCTCTTTTTTGAACCGCCACTTCCTTACACGCCATGCTATTCAGTCAGTCAACAGCGCAACCCTCAAATCGCTGTTGCGACCCACATGCTAAGTTCTCCTGACCCCTACTATGACACCCTTATAGGATCCATCAACCTCTCTTTTCGACATACCACTTTATCCTCATTCCTAATGGGAATATTTGTTCATCTACGCGTTTTTCGCAGTGCGTCACCGTTTCTTACGCCCCCTTTGTAAAATGGCCAAATGACAGCGGGTAGCTCCACTACCTCCATCCAAGATAGGGCCAGTAAGCACACAGTACCCCGCAACTTGTTGTAACCAACCTCGTGTCATTCTAGGTCATTCTCTGTTGGCATGTGCAGAAATCCGCTGAGCCCCTCGATCACTGTCTAGACTGCCGTAAGTTCGCCTAAACGGAAAGTCACATGCATGCAACATACACAGGCACCGCCCGAGCAGGTTCTTGGACCGTTCGTGAATGTACGATCATTGCAGAGGCGCATGATGAGGATACGAAGATTCCTCGTGAGATACTGTATCCCATGTCCTGCTGCTTTGCCCAAATTATTACTCACCACTCCCACTTTCCAATCCGCCGAGTCCCCCTCAGGTTGGTAGTGATATCGGCGCTGACGTCTATCCGAGCCACCAGTCGAGTGCGTCGAACACCTCTGTCATAATCAACTCGATTACTTACATATGATCGGCATCATGACGCTTGATAGTTTGATTGACCTTGACCTCGTCTCCATCACTACGCTCTTTACTCGGTTGTTCTACGGGTGCTGGTAAGGCAGGTGTTTAATCACGGAGTCAGACCTTACCCGCGTGTGCGCCCTTTTTGCTTGGCTTCCGCTCTCTGGATTGTAGTCACCCATGGCGGCCTGGTGGCGTGTGCTCTTGGCTTATTCTCATAAGTCATCCCCTCTCCTTCTCCAAGTGGGAGCGACGTTTGAGCATCCGTATTATGTCCAAGACAACCAGTACTGTTCAAGACCAAAGACCACGTCCTTGTGTAGCTTTTAGGCGGTCAGTTTCAACCCCGTATGCAGAGCGTGACTCACGTTTGTGCGGCATAATTACTGTTTTGTTGTAATTCTAATTTGTATTCCGTCATGGGTAGTCCAAGACGCGGACCTCGCCATGCGAGATCTTACATCGTATCATGGCAATCAAAGTGGCTGCACAGTAGCTGGTCTGACTACTAGTAGGGTAGAAAGATGGGTCGAAGATGCATTCAAGTACAGCCGGGGCGGAAAAGCCCGGGATCTTTCTTCATTGATGCCAAAGAAGGTTGCCAGTGAGAGGTCGTGGGTGACAGGCATTAGATAGGTTGCTCGTTGTTCCGGTGCGTAGCGGGGCAACGTTTGATTACGTGAGCGACAGTTTGGGGGTTTTGACACAAGTCTGAGCAGTGGGCGGACTCGTAGGCTCGGAAGTGTGTGGCGTAAGAGCCGATGAAGGCATTGTCTGTTACGAGGCGGATCAGCGTGGCGGATGCAGGACAAGTGCCTCCAGAGGTGCCAGCGGTGATGGGTAGTGCGTTTCCGATGGGGAGATGGACAAGGCTGTGTAAGCGCCGGATGTTTTTGGGCAGACATTGAAGGCACAACGTCAGGAAGACAAGCTCCCCAAGTGGACCAGTAAGAAACGCTCGGATGTTAGGAAAAACACAGAAGTAGCACATCGGTGAGAACGGGACAGAGCCGCGTAATGCAACGGGTATCCTTCTGAAGCGTGAGGCAGGGGGAAGCGGAATTGGAACGTTTAGCACGTAAGCCTGAGATAGACGAGAATCCCCATCGCAGCCACTTTGTTCGGGTCTTCCACAACCATACAACCACTGCATATTTCGACGCAAGAAAGACCAGGATTTGAGACATCGTTATTACGTGAGCACAAAAGGGAGGCACAAAATGCAAGACTAAATCCTAGCAAGCGGGAAAATTCACATTTGTAAGGAGAAAACGTAACAGCAAATAACAAAAATGGACCACAGCGCTGTGAATTGGGCATGCTGTATGTAAGTTATTGTAAACATATTGACTTGGTTACAGCGTTCAAAACGAGCCTTGACCTCTCGAATATATCCAGAACATACGGATATCCAATAAGGTCCTACGATTCCCTACAAAGTATGACTGTACATGGAATGGGTGGAGGCGAGTCGATGTTTTCACCTCTGTTCGGACAATCAAGGTCGCGAGGGGGAAATACTGTGTCGAGGGAATGACGCGAAACATCTGCAACTATATATATCAGGGTGGGACAGAGCTGGCTCTACGGAACTTGAGCAGTTATCGAATGTGCCGTCATTCTGTGCCATGCTTGGGTGCGAACGTAGGGTCTCCTGCGGCGCCGTGCGAGATACAGTCGTTGCTAACGTGGAGGAAACGAGGACAGGTCCAGGTGTCACTTGGTCAATCCGGGATGCTGGAGATATGGAGGACGATTCGGGCTGTGCAGGAAAGGTGTTGCTTGGAACTGGGGACCGGAAAGGTGATGAATGGAATGTTAGGGAAAATATCGAGATGTTGTGGAAAGAGAGGGTCACCAGATAGAGGAGCGAAGAGTTGACGAGGGGGTGGATATCAATACTGCAGTGAGGGGAAGAAGGCCCGAATCAATGTTGGTTGTGGGCGAGATGGTAAGGGTGTCAGTGGGAGCTTGTGTCCAGTCGAGCGAAGCAGCAAGCCATGTTTCCAACATTCGAGAATGAAGAGAGGCGGAAAGGCGGGCAAATGTGGGCCGCCGGAGGTACACCATGCGGCAATGACTCTTCTGGAATATGTATGCGGTTATGATCTGTGGTCGATGCGGGGAAAGATAGATTCGTCAGACATTGGAAGGAGTGATGGCGTTTAGAACAGGGTGAGGAAGCAGGGCAGTGGGTTAGGGGATGGTGGTGTTCTCGGCTGTTGCGACGACGTTGTTGATATGGTGATGATGATCGGGGATGTTGCACAATGGATACGAGGATGAGTCATACAGAATAGGGTCATATTCGTCAGTGGAATCATCGAAAGCAGTCGGAGCAGCATCGGTGCCTTGATGTAAAGCGATATAAAGATGTCGATTGGGTTTCAGAAACGCGACAGATTGTTGGGTAAATTCGTTCCAGAAAGCACAGAAGTCGTGCTGCAGTCCAGGAAGAGTACTTCGAATGTCGAATTGGGAAATAGTTCTTTGAACGACATATAACAGGGGAGAGAGGTAGCCGTAGAAGCGGGTGATTTGACGATTGATGTGAATCCAGTTGGCCAGTAATACACTGTCACCATGTGCAAGGTAATCTTGGAGCACAAGTTCCGATATCCCTAATCGATCCTTGACGAGCGCCTCCCAACGGGAATCGTGTCCCTGAACCATTGCAATGATGCCAGCGACCATCGCTTGTGCACGTAAAGCAATGTCATCATCGCTATGACGGCATCGGCTTCTAAGAGCGAGCCCCAGTTGAATGGACCCTAACGTCTCCATGCCTGACAAGAAAACTTCCTGAATGAAGTCGTATGACGGAACTGTGAAATTTAGTGCATCGATGGCTTGGAAACAGACCGCGATCCGCCTTTGTTTGACTTCGTCGGTGAGTAAACTAGATGAGTTCGTGCGGATCAACAATCCCTCGACATCCCTAAGCAAGTGCTGATCGCCCAGTTCGGCAAGGATTACTCTGGGCTTGTCGACCACATTTGAGCTACAGAAGCCAGGAATACCCTCAAAGAACTGTAAAAGTTCATGGTCCTCGTCCAGAGCGTCAAATGTCCATTCCAACACCTGGCCGTCGATTGCCGCTGACAATTCCGAAGCCCTTTTTTGCGCTGCCTTCAACATACCTCTCGAGAGCTGCACATAATGATCGACTATAAGGTAACCAAAGGGGATACGGACTTGAAAGAAACAGCGAACAATAGGTGTGATGAACATAAGAATATGGAAAATTCCATATACCACCCAAGTATAAATCAACCAGGCAGTCAAAGAGAGGGGAGCGTAGTAGGGACTGTCGTGACGGAAGAACGGCATCACCGTGATACATCCATATAGGCCTATCGTCAGTCCTACCCACCAAACTACAATACTGAACACAGTGTGGTCAGTGTTGAATAAGAAAACCAGCAGACCGGAAAAGAAAAGGAACAATGATGTGTGCAGCAACGTAGGCAATGCTTCAACCGCCCATGGCAGATGAAGCTTTTCAATTCCACCAGCGAAGAATGCACGGATCCGAGCTCGCTTATGGGGACTGTATCGAGGTGGCTGTGTGTTTGTGAGATATCGACGTGCCCACTGTTGTAACAATGTCGCCAGTAGAGCACATGTAAGACTCATAGCTAAGCTTAGGATCCACAATGAGTTCACCCAGATCGCATATTTCGGTGGAGAGAATGGTGGTGGCTTAGTTGATGTGGCAAGAATCGATGAGCGAGAGACATTAGGATCAGCAAGGAGTTCAAAGATCTTCTCGAGGTAGAATGCTGATGTGTCCTGAGAGTTTGGCCTCAAGTCCTGGATGGATACCGCAACCAATGTGGCAACGGCAGCAGAGAACAAACCAGTCTAAAATGTTCAAGTATGGTCTAAGAGAAGCGATATGGAAGCTAATATTTGGACTCACAAAAATAAGGATGCCATCTGCATCCTTTTGCCAGCGATCTGCGACTTTAGTGTCTTCTTCCTCTGTCATCTTGTTGTACATGTTGAAAATGTGCCCTGATCCATCAGAAAAGTTGGATTGCGCTTGGGCGGGTTGATTTTGTGCTGACTGAGGGACATCGGGGTTGCCACCTGTACACCAGATAGGGATAAAGTTGAAAGGGGGATGAAGCGGAGTAGGGGTGACATACGTGTATCTACCCTCTCACCAGGTGAGCGGATGGATTCGAGAGGAAGGTCAGACATGGAGGATTTATGGAGCGAGAGATGACGTGTATGTAAGACAAGTTGTGCGTGAACTACGGTACGAGTTCGCCACGTTGCGTTGAGAACACGCGGCGGCGGACTAAATCCGAGCCGAGTTGTTTGTTAAATTGGCGACCATGCGTCGAGATATTTAATCCCAACGACGCAGGAGGTGCTTAGAATCATGCAAATACTTTGAAAGGTTATGATATTGTGTATGTCATCATATCTCCACTGCCGCAAGGCCAAAGCACATGTCGCTTTCCCTTCTAAAATCTCTCGCCTTGTCTCGCCGCACCAGGCATCTCATGCATAGACAGTGTCCGAAAAAAAATCTGGTATTGTAATGTCTCGGCAATTTAATGCCGTACGATAAAAATTCCAAAGCCATTAAAGCCTGTGTCGTATGGCATTATAATAATTTGACGATACATACAATGCCATAATTTGTTTCTGACATGTGTCACATGATGTGTGTCGGACCCTCGCATTCAGTTGCCAACCCTAAGGCGCGCAGCAACTGTTTTACCATGCAGAAACAAAACAAGATGTAGAATGATGTACCTCGAAGCCTACAACAGCCGATCATACATCGTTAAAAAACTTTTCATAGTATGAGGATTTCAGGGGGAGGAGTCCCGGCCCAGACTGTGTCGTGATACAGACTCAATCCAGGTCTACTTTGAACTGCCCATCATCGTCGTCATCTGGATCGGTATCCATATCCACCCAGGCGTGAGCGCGCCCGCTCCTGCTCCTGCTCCTACTGCTCCTACTGCTCCTCGACCATGTCCACCATCCGCCTCTCCCCAACTCCGCGTTCCCACCACAGTAGACAACAGACCACCGTCACCCTCCAATATCATCATTCTCAAAAGCCGCAACTGCAGCAGGCCTCGCTTGTGTGCTCCTGATCTTTCTCTGCGGCGGCACGGTGGCCACAACAGGAGCTGTGGGGATGAAAACGTGCTCGTCCGACGAGCCGCGGTGATGATCATACTGCCATTGGCGTAATCGGCGCGATTCATGCAAGTGTGCACTGCCCCTAGCCTAACAGAGCGCGATACGGGACCGATCAATGACGTCCCACGATGTGAGTTTGAGCGTTGCACGGGGAAGACAGGTGTAGGCGAGGCGTGCCCCTGACGCGCGTGCGTGCTTCGCGAGCACGGTCTGCGATAATGCTGGTGTAGCCTGAGGTAAAGCGTCGGCCGCTTCTTCCGGAACGTCGGAATTGTGATCGTGGTCGTAGCAGGGCCCGACAAAGGTGGAGGAGCCATGGCGCGTGAGGCAGGGAGGACAGGTGCGGTAGCCGGAGTCGACTCCAACGCCGGGGAACGAGCCATAAGCCGAGTCGGAGTCTTCGAGCCATTCGACGTTGTCGGTGGCCAGCTGCTTGCGCTCCGCAGCCAGGGGGGAACCCAATCGCTACTGAGCGCTGGGCCTCAGGTCCCGTCGACCCCACTCGCGCATAGAATCTGCGTGGCTATTGGCGCGCGGTATGTGAAACTACCCGGGGGAACTCGCGTAACTCTGAGGACGATGAGCACCGCAAGCAGCAGGGAAAGTTGTGCTAGCGGCCCAAGGCGTTTTTCCATCACGATCTGCGGGGCGATCAGCTAAAGGATACACGGAATCATTTAACGAAGAAGTCCGACCTCGTCAGTGCGATAGCTGATTTGTGAGATGAGACCACGTTCAATGCCCATTTCTCGACGGAGCCTCTGAAAGACGCTCATAAAGCGTTTGGGGCGGCGGCGTTGCCCGTGGGAAACGCAGTCACGCGGCGTCAGACGCGTCAGGGTCAGCGCTGGTCAGCTGCAATCACCCCTCTCTCTATGTAAGCCTCCAACAAGCAGTACCCAGCTATAGGGAAGGGCCGCGTCGTTGGACTTATACATCCTAAACCCTTGACACGTGGAAGTCGCTAATTTAGATTCAAACGATTCAATCCGCTGCCATCCATTGAGTGAACGCAAACCAAAGCGCGACGTTGTGCATTTCTCGGCCGGAAAGGGCCTGAAAACCCAACTCTGTATGACTATGCAATATCATGCTTACATGGAGGCAAAATGGAGGCACGAAATAAAATATCGAAACATAGCGAGCGGGGAAAAATCGTATATTCAGTAACAAAAGAGGATAACGGCGCAAAGTGACGAGAAGGGAGTCGTGAATCGAACTGAGCTGTTGCTCTTGCGTGGTATCAAGTCGACTTGGTACACAATAAGCCTTCATATGTCTCTCAAAGAGGAACGAACTTACAAAATCCCGCACAGTGTACGACTGTATGTCGCGTTCAGTTGAGAGATTAGCCGATATTTTCATCGTTTCTCGGACGATAAATGCCGCAAGAGGACGTGCTGTGGTCGAAGGAATGACATGGATCCGCTGCGACTATATCAGGGACGGGGTGTGGCCATTGCGAGGTGTGTGGGATGTCCGGAGCTTGGGAACTCTGATTGTTATCGAATGTTCCGCCATTCTCGACCATGTTTGGGTGCGAAATACAGGTGCCTCGTGGTGCCGTGAGAGAAATTGTCGTTGCTAACGTGGAGGAAATGAGGACGAGTCCAGGTGTCACTTGGTCAATCCGGGATGCCGGAGATATTGAGGACGACTCGGGCTGTGCAGGAAGGGTGTTACTTGGAACTGGGGCCAGGAAAGGTGATGAATGGAACGTTAAGGAAAATATCGAGATAATGCGGATCGAGAGGATCACCAGTTACAGGAACGAAAAGTTGACGAGGGGGTGGATGTCGACACTGCCGTAAGGGAAAGAGGGCCCGGATCTAGGTTGGTTTTGGGGGAGATACCAGTGGTAAGGGCGTCAGTGGGAGCTTGTGTCCAGTTCAAGCGAAGGAGCAAGCCATATTTTCCAACATTCGCGAATGAAGAGAGGTGGAAAGGCGGGATAATGTAGGCTGCCGGAAGTATACCATGCGGCAATGACTCTTCTGGAATATGTACGTGGTTATGATTTGTGGTCGATGCGGGGAAAGGTAGATCCATCAGACATTGGAAGGAGTGATGGCGTTTAGAACAGGGTGAGGAAGCAGGGCAGTGGGTTGGGGGATGGTGGGAGGAAGAGTGTTCTCAGCTGTCGCGACGACATTGTTGATATGGTGATGATGGTCGGGGATGTTGCACAATGGATACATGGATAGGTAATACAGAATGTTGTCATTATCGTCGGTGGAAGCATCGAAGGCAGTCGGAGCAGCATCGGTGCCTTGATGTAAAGCGATATAATGATGTCGAATGAGTTTCAGAATCTGGGGAGCATCTAAAACAGACACTTGGCGATAAATATCGTTCCATAAAGCACAGAAGTCGTGCTGCAGTCCAGGAAGAGTATTTCGAATGTCAAATTGGGAAATCGTTGGTCCAACCACCCATAACAGGGGGAAGCTGCCGGTCACGTGACAGGAGCGAACGAATTGACGATGGAAGAGGATCAAGTTGGCAAGTAATACACTGTCACCATGTGCAAGGTAACCTTGGAGCACATCTTCCGAGATCCCTAATTGATCCTTGATGAGCGCCTCCCAACGGGAATCCCGTCCCTGAACCGTTGCAATGATGCCAGCAACTATCATTTGTGCACGTAAAGAAGTGTAATTGTCGTTATGACGGCATCGGCTTCT
This sequence comes from Lactifluus piperatus, assembly GCA_003315875.1. Classification (NCBI taxonomy): domain Eukaryota; kingdom Fungi; phylum Basidiomycota; class Agaricomycetes; order Russulales; family Russulaceae; genus Lactifluus; species Lactifluus piperatus. The sequence continues at coordinate 20,064 of QFDX01001626.1, forward strand.
AAGAGAGTGCCCCAGTTGAATAGACCCTAACATCCCATCCCTGCCGGAGTTGAAAACATCCTCAACGAAGTCGGATGACGGAAATGTGAAATTCAGTGCATCGATGGCTTGGAAACAGACCGCGATCCGCCTTTGTTTGACTTCGTCGGAGAGTAAACTAGATGAGATCGTGCGGATCAACAATCCCTCGACAACCAGAAGCAAGCGCCGATCATCCAGTTTGGCAAGTATTTCTCTGGGCTCGTCGACCACATTTGAGCTACAGAAGCCAGGGATACCCTCGAAGAACTGTAAAAGTTCATGGTCTTCGTCTAGAGCATCAAATGTCCATTGCAACACCTGGCCGTCAATCTCCGCTGAGAATTCCAAAGCGCTTTCTTGCGCTGCCTTCAACATACCTTTCGAGAGCTCTCTATGATAAACGTATATAAAGTGAACAAAGGGGACATAGACTTCAAAGAAACAGCGAACAATACGTGTGATGAACTTAAGAATACGGAAAACTCCATATACCACCCAAGTATAAATCAACCAGGCAGTCAAAGAGAGGGGAGCGTAGTAGGGACTGTCGTGACGGAAGAACGGCATCACCGTGATACATCCATATAAGCCGATCGTCAGCCCTACCCACCAAACTACAACACTGAACACAGTATGGTCAATGTTGAATAAGAAAATCAGCAGACCGGAAAGGAAAAGGAACAGCGATGTGTGCAACAACGTCGGCAATGCTTCAACTGCCCATGGCAGATGAAGTTTTTCAACTCCACCAGCGAAGAATGCACGGATCCAAGCCCGCTTATGAGGACTGTATCGAGGTGGCTGTGTATTTGTGAGATATCGACGTGCCCACTGTTGTAACAACGTCGCCAGTAGAGCACATGTAAGACTCATAGATAAGCTCAGGAACCACAGTGAGTTCACCCAGATCGCATATTTCGGTGGAAAGAATGGTGGCGGCTTAGCTGATGTGGCAAGAATTGATGAGCGAGATACATTAGGATCAGCAAGGAGTTCAAAGATCTTCTCGAGGTAGAATGCTGATGTGTCCTGAGAGTTTGGCCTCAAGTCCTGGATTGATACTGCGACCAATGCGGCGACGGCAGCAGAGAACAAACCAGTCTAGAATGTTCAAGTATGTCGAAGCGAGGAGATATGGAAGCTAGTATTCGGACTCACAAAAATAAGGATGCCATCTGCATCCTTTTGCCAGCGATCTGCGACTTTATTGTCTTCTTCCTCGGCCATCTTGTTGTACATGTTGAAAATGTGCCCTGATCCATCAGAGAAGTTGGATTGTCCCTGGGGGGGTTGATTTTGCGCTGACTGAGGGACACCGGGGTTGCCACCTGTACACCAGAAGGATAAGGGTGAAAGGGATCAAGCGGAGTAGTGGTGACATACGTGTGTCTCCCATCTCACCAGGTATATCCTGTACGCGGATGGATTGGAGAGGATGGTCAGACATGGAAGACTTATAGAGTGAGAGATGATGTATCGATGATGTGTAACACAAGTTGTGCCAGTGCGTGATCCTGACGGTGCGAGTTCGCCACGTTGAAAACACGCGCCAGCGGACCAAATCGTTTGAACCTAAATTGGCTACCTCCAACGCGTCGAGGCTTTAATATTATAATAAAGTCTAACGACGCAAGGTGCTTAGAAATAGCCCAGGCCACCATTTCCTTCCATGAGTAATTCCGTTCTTTACATCATCCAAGATACTATTTCGAAGTAGCTTAAGAACGACAAAGAATATATTTACCATGCAACGTCTTTTTGAGCTAAAAGTTCCTGGTTGCCACAATCCGATCAAGATATGCTAAGCTGTGAATCAGGTGAGCTAAGTAGTACGACAGCTGCCACGTACTGTAGTCACTTTCTTGATCGTATATCTGCCTTTTCCAATATTGCTTCCCTCTTTCCCCAGATCTCTTCCCACTCTTCAAGTTGTGTCCACTGTGGCCCTGCGTGATCTCTGTATCTGCAAGCAGTCCTCCGGGCACTCGCTCGACACCCTCTTCACCGCCCAGTGCGAGCCCATACAAGAACGGTCGACCGACTAGCACATAGCATCCCGTCAGAAAAAGTTCCCTCGCTTCCAACCTCCGTCTTCTTTTCCCTGAGAAACGAACCCGTTACTTACCGAGTACACCCTAGGCGCCCATCGCGACCTCCTTGAAAACATCACTTCCCTGGCAGATTCCCGAGTCGAATAGAAACTGTGAATTTGCCTTGCCGCTGCGCGAGATGCACCTCGACGATCTCGTGATTTCTCAAGAACAGCGTATGGCCCAATGGCGCCATCGACCTGTCGCCCATGTGTCCAAAACAAGACATGGTCAGTGCAGCCCGGCATCAGCTGCAGGGTGAGGATGGGAGTGTAGTATCTACCAGTCGGACGTACCATAGTTGGATGCGACAATGCCTTCCATCTGAGCGTCCATCGCCGCGTGTGCGTCTTCGACCGTCTGAATGCCCTTAAGAACGATGGGGCCCTCCCAATTATCCCGCAAGAACTGGAGATCCTCCCAGGAGCGGAACAAACCGCTCTTAGCTTCGCGAAGCCAATCCGCCCCAAGTTGGAAGACTCGGAAGGTCGTCCGCGCCTCCGGGCCAGCGAGGCGAGCCAGGAACCCAACCATATCTAGCGGGAATGTAGGACGCTCGTCTACACGTGGCGCAATGCCTATCCTTTTCATGAAGACGGGATCCGAAGTGCCGACTTGCATACCTACACCAGCGAGGAAAGGCAAGTAAGCGATGTTGGGGTCGTACGGCCGCCAACCGAGCAGGAAAGTGTTCAGGGTGAGGCTGGTGAAGCACGAGCGTGGTGCAGCCCACCGCCTTGGCACGGCTCAGGACGGAGAGGTCACTTCGTTGTTCTGTGGTCTGCGTGCGTAGTATGAGGACCATGCGTGTACGGGAAATAGCGAGACTGCGCACCAATACAACTCGTACCAGCGATGCCGTCACCATTGGCGTTGGCCACAGCTTCCGAGTCGATGGCACGCGTGCTGGCCGTTGACATGACGAAAGACATACCGAGATTAGCTGCTGCCCTCGCAATCGCAAGCTTGCCATCCTTGTGCAGGATACTTAGCAGTTAGCACTCAAACGGGGCTATTATAACCGGTGAGCGCAGCTTGACGCCAAAAGGGTGGTCTGAAATAGCGCGGTTGGCTCTGGGTGTGGAAAAGAGGAGTGCCACATATATCAAGATTGCGATGGGTAACATTGCGAAGCATACGGGGGATGATATATGATTTCACTGCAACATATATCGCTTTGCCGGTCAAAGTCTCTCGCGCCGTCTCGCTCTCCGCATCTAAGCATTTCGTGTATAGACAGTACCGGACACTCTGATTCAGCCAGGCACACAGCAAATATTCTTTGTCATGCAAAACAAAACAAGAGCTATAAAATGATGTGCCTCGAAGCCTACAGCACCCGATCATATAATCCTTCATAGTATGGGGATTTAATAAGGGAGAAGTCCCGGCCCAGACTGTGTCGTGATACAAACTCAATCTAGGTGTACTTTGAACTGCCCATCATCGTCCTCATCTGGGTCAATATCCGTATCCACCCACGCGTCAGCGACGCCTGCTCCTGCTCCTGCTCCTCCTGCTCCTCGACCATCTCCATCATCCGCGTCCTCTCAGCTCCGCGTTCCCACCAGAGTAGACAACAGACCGCCGCCACCCGCTAACATCGTCATTATCAAAAGCCCCAAACTGCAGCAGGCCTCGCCTGTGTGCTCCTGGTCTTTCTGTGCGGCGGGGCGGAGGCCACAAGAGGAGCTGGTGCAGTGACGATGAACACGTCCTCGTCCGACGATCCGCGGTGATGGTCATACTGCGGTTGGTGTAATCGGCGCACTTCATGCAAGTGTGCACTGCCGCTGCGTGCCCCTCGCCTAACAGAGCGCGATACGGGACCGATCAATGACGTCCCATGATGTGAGTTTGAGCGTTGCACGGGGAAGACAGATGTAGGCGAGGCGTGCCCCTGACGCGCATGCGTGCTTCGCGAGCGCGGTCTGCGATAAGGCTGGTGGTGCGGCGTGAGGTAAAGCGTCGGCCGCTTCTTCCGGGATGTCGGAGGTGTGACCGTCGTCGTAGCAGGGCCCGACAAAGGTGGTGGAGCTATGGCGCGTGAGGTAGGGACAACAGGTGCGGTAGCCGGAGCCGACTCCCACGCCGGGGAACGAGCCATAAGCCGAATTGGAGTCTTCGAGCCATTCGACGTTGACGGTGGCCCGCTGCTTGCGCTCCGCAGCCAGGAGGGAACCCAATCGCTACTGAGCGCTGAGCCTCAGGCCCCGTCGACCCCACTCGCGCATAGAACCTGCGTGGCTATTGACGCGCGGTATGTGAAACTACCCAGGGGAACCTCGCGTAACGCTGAGGAAGACGGGCACCGCAAGCAGCAGGCAAAGCTGTGCAATGCGGCCCAAGACGTTTTTCCATCACGATCTGCGGGGCGATCAGCTAAAGGATACACAGATTCATTTAACGAAGAAGTCCGACCTCGTCAGTGAGATAACTAATTTGTGAGATGAGGGCACGTTGTTCAATGTCCATTTCTCGACGGTGCCTCTCAAAGTCGCTCATAAAGCGTTTGGGGCAGCGGCGTTGCCCGTGGGAAACGAAGTCACGTGGCGTCAGGGTCAGCTGCAATCAGCGATTAATCAGCCCCAGCCGTCTCTATATAAGCCTCCAACAGGCAGTACCCAACTATAGGGAAGGGCCGCGTCGTTGGACTTAAATATCTTAAACCCTTGACACCTGGAAGTCGCTAATTTAGGTTCAAACGGTTTGATCCACTGCCGTCCATTGAGTGAACGCAAACCAAAGCGTGACATTGTGCATTTCTCGGTCAGAAAAGGCCTCAAAATTCAACTCTGCATGACTATGCATGCAATATCATGCTTACATGGAGGCAAATTGGAGGCACGAAATAAAATATCGAAACATAGCTAGTGGGGAAATATCATATATTCAGTAACAAGAGAGGATAACGGCGCAAAAGTGACGAGAAGGGAGTCGTGAATCGAACTGAGCTGTTGTTCTTGAGTGGCATCAAGTCGACTGGGTAGCAGGGGTCACAATGAGCCTTCACATGTCTCTCAAAGAGGAACCAACTTACAAAATTCCGCATAGTGTACGACTGTATGTCTCGTTGAGAGAGACTAGCCGACGTTTTCATCGTTTCTCGGACGATCAATGCCACAAGAGGACGATGCTGTGTCGAGGGAATGATATGGAGCCGCTACGACTATATCAGGGACGGGGTGTGGCCATTGCGAGGTGTGTGGGATGCCGGAGCTTGGAAATTCTGATTGTCATCGAATGTTCCGCCATTCTCGGCCATGCTTGGGTGCAAATACAGGTGCCCTGTGGTGCCGTGAGAGAAATTGTCGTTGCTAACGTGGAGGAAACGAGGGCGGGTCCAGGTGTCACTGGTCAATCCATGGACATATTGAGGACGACTCGGGCTATGTAGGAAGGGTGTTGCTTGGAACTGGGGCCAGGAAAGGTGATGAATGGAATGTTAAGGGATGTTGTGGATCGAGAGGATCACCAGATAGAGGAGCGAAGAGTTGACGAGGGGGTGGATGTCGACACTGCCGTGAGGGGAAGAGGGCCCGAATCTAGGTTGGTTGTGGGGGAATATGTATGCGGTTATGATCTGTGGTCGATGCGGGGAAAGATAGATCCGTCAGACATTGGAAGGAGTGATGGCGTTTAGAACGGGGTGAGGAGTGGGTTGGGGGATGGTGGGAGGATGGGTGTTCTCAGCTGTTGCGACAACATTGTTGATATGGGGATGATGATCGGGGATGTTGCACAATGGAAAGAAGGACAGAATGTCGTCATCATCATCGGTGGAAGCATTGTCGTTGGAAGCATCGAAGGCAGTCGGAGCAGCATCGGTGCCTTGATGTAAAGCGATGAAAAGATGTCGAATGAGTTTCAGAATCTCGGAAGACTCTTGGCGATGAATTTCGTTCCAGAAAGCACAGAAGTCGTGCTGCAGTCCAGGAAGAGTATTTCGAATGTCGAATTGGGAAATAGTTCTTTCAACCGTACATATCAGGAAAGCGATGGAGTAGTACAAGTTATGGTAGCGGACGAATTGACGATTGAAGTGGATCAAGTTGGCCAGTAATACGCTGTTCCCATGTGCAAGGAAATCTTGGAGCACATCTTCCGATATCCCTAACCGATCCTTGACGAGCGCCTCCCAACGGGAATCCCGTCCCTGAACAGTTGCAATGATGCCAGCAACTATCATTTGTGCACATAAGGCAGTGTAATTGTTGTTATGACGGCATCGGCTTCTAAGAGAGAGCCCCAGTTGAATGGACCCTAACATCCCATCTCTGCCTGAGCTGAAAACTTCCTCAACGAAGTCGAATGACGGAAATTTGAGATTCAGTGCATCGATGGCTTGTATACAGACCGCGATCCGCCTTTGTTTGACTTCGCCGGAGAGTAACCTAGATGAGCTCGTGCGGTTCAACAATCCCTCGACAGCCCGAAGCAAGCGCTGATCGTCCAGTTTGGCAAGGATTACTATGGGATTGTCAACGACTTCTGAGCTACAGAAGCCAGGGATACCCTCGAAGAACAGTAAAAGTTCATGGTCTTCGTCCAGAGCGTCAAATGTCCATTGCAACACCTGACCGTCGATCTCCGCTGAAAATTCCCAAGCTCTTTCTTCCGCTGCATTCAACACACCTCTCGAGGGCTGTAGATAATGAAGGTATACAGGGTGAACAAAGGGGATACGGCCTTGAAAACAGCGAACAATACGTCTGATGAACATACGAATGCGGAAAACTCCATATACCACCCAAGTATAAATCAACAAGGCAGTCAAAGAAAGGGGAGCGTAGTAGGGACTGTCGTCACGGAAGATAGGCATCACCGTGATACATCCATATAAGCCGATCGTCAGCCCTACCCACCAAACTACAACACTGAACACAGTATGGTTAATGTTGAATAAGAAAATCAGCAGACCGGAAAGGAAAAGGAACAGTGATGTGTGCAGCAACGTCGGCAATGCTTCAACCGCCCATGGCAGATGAAGTTTTTCAATTCCACCAGCGAAGATTGCACGGATCCGAGCTCGGTTATGAGGACTGTATCGAGGTGGCTGTGTGTTCGTGAGATATCGACGTGCCCACTGTTGTAACAATGTCGCCAGTAGAGCACATGTAAGACTCATAGCTAAGCTTAGGAACCACATTGAGTTCACCCAGATCGCATATCTCGGTGGAGAGAATGGTGGTGGCTTAGTTGATGTGGCAAGAATCGATGAGCGAGATATATTAGGATCAGCAAGGAGTTCAAAGATCTTCGCGAGATAGAAAGCAGATGTGTCCTGAGTATTTGGCCTCAAGTCCTGGATCGATACTGCGACCAATGCGGCGACGGCAGCAGAGAACAAACCAGTCTAGAATGTTCAAGTATGTCGAAGCGAAGTGATATGGAAGCTAGTATTTGGGCTCACAAAAATAAGGATGCCATCCGCATCCTTTTGCCAGCGATCTGTCATTTTATTGTCTTCTTCCTCTGTCATCTTGTTGTACATGTTGAAAATGTGCCCTGATCCATCAGAAAAGTTGGATTGGCCCTGGGGAGGTTGATTTTGTGTTGACTGAGGGACACCGGGGTTGCCACCTGTACACCAGACAGGGATAAAAGTGAAAGGGGATCAAGCGGAGTAGTGGTGACATACGTGTGTCTCCCCTCTCACCAGGCATATCCTCTACGCGGATGGGTTCGAGAGGGTGGTCGGACATGGAAGATTTATAGAGTGAGAGATGATGTTAAGCCCGTGAGAGTTCGCCACGACTCGGAGGACACGCGCAGCGGACCAAATCCGAGTCATTTGAACCTAAATTGGCGATCTCCAGGCGTCAAGGATTTGGAAAGATATTCAAGTCCAACGACGCAGGTGCTTAGAAATAGTCCAGGCCACCATTTCCTTCCATGAGTAATTCCGTTCTTACATCATCCAAGATATTTCGAAGTAATTTAAGAATGACAGAATATATTTACCATGCAACGTCTTTTTGAGCTAAAAGTTTCGGGTTGTCACAATCCAGACCAGAAAGTGACTACAGTATGTGGCAGCAGTCCGACTCGTACTACTTAGCTCACCTGATTCACAGCTAGTGTATCTTGATCGTATATCTGCCTTTTCCAATATTGCTTCCCTCTTTCCCCAGATCTCTTCCCACTCTTGTATCCACTGTGGCCCTGCGTGATCTCTGTATCTGCAAGCAGTCCTCGGAGCACTTGCTCGACACTCTTCACCGCTCAGTGCGAGCCCATACATGAACGGTCGACCGACTAGCCATCAGAGCATCCCGTCAGAAAACTCTCTCGCTTCCAACCTCCGTCTTCTTTTCCCTGAGAAACGAACCTGTAACTCACCGAGTACACTTTGGGCACCCGTCGCGACCGCCTTGAAAACATCACTTCCCTGGCGGATTCCCGAGTCGAATAGAAGCTGTGAACTTACCTTGCCGCTGCGCGAGATGCACCCTCGACGATCTCGTGATCTTCTCAAGGACAGTATATAGCCCATCGACCTGTCGCCCTCCTGTCCAAAACGAGACATGGCCAGCGCGGCCTGGCATCGGCTGCAGGGTGAGGATGGGAGTGTAGTAATCTACGAGTCGGACGTACCATGGTTGGACACGACGATGCCGTCCATCTGAGCGTCCATCGCCGCGTGTGCGTCTTCGACCGTCTGAATGCCCTTAAGAATGATGGTGCCCTCCCAATTATCGCGCAAGAACTGTACTGGAGGTCCTCCCAGGGGCGGAAAATACCGCTCTTAGCCTCGCGAAGCCAATCCGCCCCAAGTTGGAAGCATAGGAAAGTCATTTGCGCCTCCGCATCGCCGCCAGCGAGGCGAACCAGGAACCCAACCATATCCAGCGGGAATGTAGGACGGTCGTCTACACGTGGCGCTATGCCTATCCTTTTCATGAAGACGGGATCCGAAGTGCCGACTTGCATACCTACACCAGCGAGGAAAGGCAAGTAAGCGATGTGGGGGTCGTGCGGCCGCCAACAGAGCAGGAAAGTGTTCAGGGTGAGGCTGGTGAGCCCGAGCGTGGTGAAGCCCACAGCCTTGGCACGCCTCAGGACGGAGAGGTCACTTCGTTGTTCTGTGGTCTGCCTGCGTAGTATGAGGACAATGTGTGTACGGGAAATAGCGAGGCTGCGCACCAATACAACTCGTACAAGCTATGCCCGTCAGCATTGGCGTCGGCCAAAGCTTCGATGGCACGCGTGCTGGCTGTTGACATGACGAAGGACATACCGAGATTAGCTGCTGCCCTCGCAATCGCAAGCTTGCCATCCTTGTGCAGGATACTTAGCACTCCAACGGGATATATTATAACCGGTGAGCGCAGCTTGATGCCAAAAAGGGTGGTCTTATATAGCGCGGTTGGCTCTGCGTGTGGATAAGAGGAGTGCCAGATACATCAAAATTGCGATGGGTGGCATTGCGAAGCATACGGGGGATGATATCCAGTGTTCGATTGCCTCGCAATTGTTGCGATATGTGCTGTCTGTCCCGGTGTTACGAAACGTGTACATGTAGGCAGCTAATTCTGTGCTCGATTAGCGAATCGGAGCTGTATGGTAGGAGGTCAGTATGCATACAATGATTAGCCTTCGCCGCCTCGCGTGCCTTCTCTTCAAGAATGTGATAGTCGTACGAACCAATGATTGGAGTTTGACCAAGTGTGTAGATTTGGGCAAGATACTGCGACCACGTCGTCTGTGAATACGAGATCGCCAGTCATACTAGTCTCGTTCCCGACGTCCTATCACTCACGGAACGATCCGACTGGCGTCGAATCGGAGTGTGAAAAATAGTGAACGCCGTTCGTTGTCGGACGTCTGGTGACTTTTGTCCGAGCGGGTGTGGGTAACTGATCACGAGACCTTGACGCGTCTGAATTCTATGTATTATTACCAAGACCTTGATATTGGAAAACGCGTGCGCACGCGACGTTGCTCATGTCTGCCCCTCTTGATCCTCTCACCATCGCTCGGGAATCTGCCTCAAAGACTCGGAAATACAACTCCATCGCAACCCGACACGCGATCAATGACAAATTTAAAGCTGCATGCGAGCACCGCTCTCCGAAACGCTCATTCGATGAGTCATCTGGGTCGTCCGGAGTATCTGCAACTAGTACGAGTGCTGCCAAGTGCACGCATCGCGGGACAGTGCGTGGGCTCCTAGCCGCCCTGCAAGACCTACACGCAGCTAGGGATGCTGATCTAAACATAGACGGTGATAATGGCGACGGCGACGCGGACGATGCAGGTACACCGGCGCTGTCTGAGACGGGATCGTTAAGCCCCATTTCATCTCCATCGCCCTCTCCATCACCACCCCCAGTGCCCGTCCCCGTTCCACGACGTTTGACGAGACGAGAGCGCAAGGCCGTGGGATTACTTCGGCGTCGTCGCAGCGCAGGGAAGATCGTGATCCCAGGTGGACGATTCCACCCCGCCGCTGCCACCATCACCAAAGGCGCAGACTCCCATGTGGATGTACAGGGTGAATGGATGCGGAATGGGACAGGGCGGGTGGATGTGTGTGGGTTTCGCGAACTGCGGATTTAGCGCGTTGGGTTTCAATTCACAGCCAACTTCTCTCTCTCTCCCCAGCTTGGTTTCCTTTCGTCGCCTTTCCTTGTCTGCACGCAACATACGCATTTATTGTCCCACCACATTCGATACCCTTCAGCACCAGCACCTCCAATTGATCCATGAATCCGACCTACGCACGCACACACGTTCTTCATCACGACAGTACGGCACAGACTTGCTCTTTGTGTATATCATTGATGTTGTTTTCACTTTTTGTCCTCTCTTTTACTCTCTGTGTAGCACACAGATAGAGAGCACTTTTACACATTCCAACACCAACCACATGGCATCTGAGGGCAGACCCCTAGCAGTATTTATATATAGGCGCACCTTGTGTATAATCTACAATTTACTTATATAACTGATGGAAGCAGTATAACACGGAATGTTCTGCTAGACAAAAGGTCGTCAGGTTCTGAATCCGAGGCGCTGCTGTCAGAACTGAGGGTGGGCATGTCAGGGCGAAGTCAGATTGAAAGTCTGGACGCGTGTATAATACATAGAATTCAGGCGCGTCAAGGTCTCGTGATCAGTTACCCACACCCGCTCGGACAAATGTCACCAGACGTTCTATCACCATTTTATTTCTTTGTTTTTCGCACTCCGCTCGGATCTCCGCTGGTGATAGAACGTCGGGGTACGAGACTACAGTCATACCAGTAGTCAGAATAATTACGATGCGCTGTATGCGCTCCAATCTGGCAGCCCGAGGCG
>QFDX01001627.1:0-15496 GCA_003315875.1 Lactifluus piperatus
AAAGGAGACTTATGACAAATATCGAAAGGCGGACTAGAATCGTTAGGGAAACTGAGAGACACGGGGCACGTAACATATACAAGGTTTCACAGAATAGGGACACGGCACAAAGGCAATGTAGTCAGCACCGAGCCTGAGGCATAAAGACTAGCGTCGCTGGCACAGACAGGGCACTGGCAAAGGGGTATAACTTGATGACATGCCGACGGTCCAGAATCGCTCTCAGGTCGTCGAAGAGGATGGGATGCGGGTGGATGATGCAAGGTAATGGGAAGGAACGAGTGAAAGGCAGGACGCGTGATTCTAAAGGCTGCGTACATGTTGACCTTGCAGTATATATGAATAGAGAAACCTGAGGGGGCCCTGTAAACCTAGTCGGGGGCCCCGGTGCGCGGTGTGGTTTCCCCGTTGTAAGGATATTGGTCTGTCCGCGAAGCGGGAGGGGTTACTGAAGGAAGCTAGAGAGCACGGTTGAGTTCAGGTTTGATGGGAACGTTTTCAAATCCAATGGATCGACGCAGGCTACCGAGATGGGATAGAGTGAACAGCGAGACCATTCGCACCATCAGGTTGCCATTCGATTTCGTCGGAGAACATGGACTCACAAAAGTCGATGTCGACGTCGGTGATCTGGTAGTCCTTGAGAAAGACTAAGACTGGTTGTCCTTTCATTGGAAGAAATAAAATGATTCCTTCGAACTGGGGTCGAACCAGTGACCTTGGGATAGCAGACACCGTCTGTTATAGTCCCATGCTCTTCCGCTGAGCTATCGAAGGGTGACTGCAGTTGTCGTGGCATGCCTAATGAACAGGGTGCGGGAATTGGAAACTTGCCAATCGTGCCATGTCCACACTACTCGATAGCTACAAATCTTCAGGTGCGAAACAAAGCACGTTGCACCTATCGAGTGTTACAGTTATCTTGGATGGAACAAACGTAGGAGACAAAAAGTGATCACTTTGGCCGGTGTTATTAAGGGACAAGTTGCTTTGATGCCTCTCTCGCTTCAGAAGTGACAAAAAGGTTCCTTCGAACTGGGGTCGAACCAGTGGCCTTGGGATAGCAGACACCGCCTGTTATAGTCCCATGCTCTTCCACTGAGCTATCGAAGGATGACTACTGTTATCATGACGTGTCTAATGATCAGGGTGTGAGAAATTGAACTTGCCTATCGTAACACATCCACATAACGTGGATGACCACAAACGTTCATGTGATGAAATAAAGCATACTATGGTGCACCTATCCATTCTGGTCGCTGTTATCTTGCATGGGAAAACGTAGGACAACGTAGGACACAAAAAGGTGTTAATCACCTTACTCGATGTTATTCAGAAGGAACACGCCGCTTCGGTGCTTCTCTCGCTTCAAAGCAGTAAAAAGATTCCCTCGAACTGGGGTCGAACCAGTGGCCTTGGGATAGCAGACACTGTCTGTTATAGTCCCATGCTCTTCCACTGAGCTATCGAAGGATGACTACTGTTATCACGACACGCCTAATGATCAGGGTGTGAGAAATTGAAACTTGCCTATCGTAACACATCCACAAGACTTGGATGGCCATAAATGTTCATGTGGCGATATGAAGCATAATATGATGCACCTAAGAAATCTGGTCGCAGTTAGCTTAGATGGGAAAACGTAGGGGGACAAAAAGATGTTAATCACTTTGCACAGTGCTATCAAGTAATCGCTTTGATGCTTCTCCCAGTGACTCCCACTTCAGAAGTGATAAAAAGATTCCCTCGAACTGGAGTCGAACCAGTGGCCTTGGGATAGCAGACGATTGTCTGTTATAGTCCCATGCTCTTCCACTGAGCTATCGAAGTGTGACTACTGTTATTGAGCATACTTAATGAACCGGCGTGAGAAATAAAAACGTGCCCATCATACCATGTCCGCACAACTTGAAGGGCTACAAAGTTTTGGTAGCGAGATTGGCCATTCTATAATGCGCCCATTGGAGTCTGCTTGCAATTAGCTTGTATGGGGGAAGCGTAAGAGACAAGAAGAGGTTAACCACTTGACCTGGTGTTAAGAATAGAGATGTCACTTTGATGCTTCTCTCACATGAGAAGCAACAAAAAGAACCTTCGAACTGGGGTCGAACCAGTGGCCTTGGGATAGCAGACACTGTCTGTTATAGTCCCATGCTCTTCCACTGAGCTATCGAAGGATGACTGCTGTTATCATGGCATGCCTAATGATCAGAGTGAGAGAAGTTGAAACTTGTCTATCGTAATACATTCACACAACTTGGATGACCGCAGACGTTCATGCGGCGAAATGAAGCATACTATGATGCACCTATTCAGTCTGGTTGCAGTTAGCTTAGATGGGAAAACGTAGGGGACAAAAAGATGATAATCACTCAGCACAGTGCTATTAAGGAGTCGCTTTGATGCTTCTCTCACTTCAGAAGTGATAAAAAGATTCCCTCGAACTGGAGTCGAACCAGTGGCCTTGGGATAGCAGACGATTGTCTGTTATAGTCCCATGCTCTTCCACTGAGCTATCGAAGGATGACTACTGTTATTGGGGCATACTTAATGAACAGGCGTGAGAAATAGAAACATGCCCACCATCCATCATACCATGTCCACGCTACTGCCAGTGGAAGGGCTACAATGTTTCGGTAGTAAGATTGGCCATACCATAATGCACCCATTGAATAAGTCTGTTTGCAATTAGCTTGTATGAGGAAAGAGTAAGAGGTTACCCACTTGGCCCGGTGTTAAGAAGGAAGGTCCCATTCAAAGATAAGATCATAAGAGCAGCCACAGACGCGTGCGCGACGCGTGAGAAATCAAGACAACCGCGTCGCGTTACTGTATTGTAATCTCCCATTTAACATGGCAGCCAACTTTTTTCAGGTGCGGGCAACAAGTAAAAAAACATCAGGAAAGGAGAAAGAGCCAGTCGTCAATCCGTGTTTGCAACCATGGGTGGAAAAATAGTGTGTCAATTCTTTCACTGTCATTTTATGGGCTGAGGATCACACTCAAGCCGGCCTGCAACCATCGACGACGTATCCTCTCAAGCACATATAGTCTCGGTATTGCAAAAGACCCTCTCGTCTACCAACGTGCGCTCGCTCGCGTCCTCTCGCGTCTTTCTCTCACATTCGCAAGTAGCTTCCACACATGCTATTTTATGGTCCTCCAGGAACGGGTAAAACATCCACCATTCTTGCTCTCGCACGTCAGTTGTTTGGGTATGCGCCCTCTTATACTATGTCGAGTCGCGGTCTCAACCCTCATCACAGGCCCGACAACTTCCGTGCGCGAGTCCTGGAACTAAATGCTTCCGACGAGCGTGGGATATCCATCGTGCGCGAACGGGTTAAGAATTTTGCTCGCCAAACACCACGCGCAGAGGCTGTGGCATCGGACGGGAAGAAATACCCATGTCCACCCTACAAGATCATCATCTTGGACGAAGCGGACAGTATGACACAGGACGCGCAAGGGGCCCTGCGACGGATCATGGAGAACTATGCGCGCATAACGCGGTTTTGTCTGGTCTGCAACTACGTCACAAGGTGCGTTTTTGTCCCTTGCACCAACTACCACTTTCCGGCCTGAACCCTGGGCATCAAAAGGATCATCGAACCTCTCGCGTCTCGATGCTCAAAGTTTCGCTTCAAGCCCCTCGACTTTTCGTCGGCGAGAGAACGTATCGAGCACATTGCAGCAGTTGAACAGGTTCCAGTGGACCACGCTGTCATCTCCACCCTCATTTCTACATCTTCGGGAGACCTACGACGAGCCATCACCTATCTACAATCGGCCGCGCGACTTTCAGGCGCAACCGATCCACCAACCCCAATCCTTCCCGAAGACATCCAAGAGATAGCAGGCGTTGTTCCCAATGCTGTCGTACGGAAGTTTGCACAGACCCTCGGAATCGATGAACCTTTAGATGGAGATGTCGAGATGGGCGATACTACCACACTGACGTCGGATACTAACCGTCGTGGTTTTGATCTCATCCAGGGAACGGTCAAGTCACTGGTTCGGGAGGGTTATTCTGCATCGCAGATACTAAGTCAGGTTTGTGCCATGTGTTTGTATCTCTATTTCATTCCAGTGCCTCAAAGATTCAATCCCCAGCTCCACGATATCATTGTTGAACACCAAACTTTGACAGGGCGACAGAAGTCCGCTTGTGCACTCATCATGGCAGAAGCAGATAAAGCATTGTGTGACGGCGCAGATGAAGAGCTTTGGATTTTGGAAGTGGCATTGCGTGTCTACAAAGCCATCAAACCCTAGATAACACCGTACGCGAGACACCATGTATCCATCTGGATTAAGTCAGTCACCCTTTGGTGGGTCTACCCAGATAGGTTTTGCAGACTCCGGATCGAGCTGTAAGGACATTCGAAATACAAGATGTGTGATAACGAAACTGGTTTGACATATGTGAAACTCACCTGAGCGTTCTGTTGCCGCTTCATACCCTCTTCCAAAGCGAGCCTCGCTCGTCTGTTTTCGTCCACCTTTCGCCTGAGATCTGGCGCCATAGCCTTGAACGCGGGGTTGTTTTAAAAGGGCAACTCTATGGAACAATCAAACACACATTATATGTCTCCTCTGGTGTTGGGACTGTCGCTGTATGAGAATTGCATGGTTCAGTCAACGTGGTCGCGTCGCCGAAACCCCAGCTCACCGCGCAACAAAACATAGCCTAAACCGATAACTTTTTTGAACGAAACATGAGAAGGCAACCGGATAGTGAGATGAACTGCATACTTCCCGCACTGACAAGAGACAGTCGTAACCAAGGCATTCGAGTATTTCCAGCTCCAGACATTTCTTTGAACGTGGCGGTGAAGCAAGTAGCTATTTGATTATGTAATTTTGGCCTCATCCTCAAACTCACCTTCAGCAGCAAGTGCACCGTGTGACCGACAGCATCAATCAATGCCTGTCGTTGGCTTGGAAGCCTGGTTCACGCAAATACCCCCAGTAACACGCGCATGGCTCGCGATCTCTGTCCTAACAAGCGTAGCAGTTGTGCGTGGGTCTCTTCTAGCGCGGCAAAAGCGTTGATCACTGATACCATAGCATGCAGCAATGTCAATTGATAACACCCTTACAGCTCTACTTTAGCTTCAAAGCCACCTTCAAGAACGCCCAGGTAAGACCTCTCTATCCAAGACAGCATTTTCCTACTGAAAAAGCCCTCCTTCTCCCAATGCGCATCTCTCACGCACTCTGTGACAGTTATGGCGGATATTCACTACGTTCTTCTACTTTGGTTCCATATCCTTGGACTTTGTCTTCCATCTCTTCTTTTTGTGAGTCGGTATCACTATCAGTTGAAACTTGCTGAAACTCACGCATTTTGGGGGGATACAAACAGTATGCGCTACAGCCGCATGCTCGAAGAGTCCTCTTTCGCTAACCGTAAAGCGGACTATTTCTGGCTCCTTTTCCTCTCCTCACTCATGCTCCTAGTACGCTCTCTTCTTCTCTCTCCCTCCCCCAAAACGGTGCCCACCGTGCTCGACGACCAATAACCAACTGACCCATGCCTGTCCGTCCCGTAGGGTCTATCCCCTCTCTTCAACCTCCCCTTCCTCTCCTCACCCCTCGCCTACGTGCCCATATACTTTTGGTCCCGGAAACACCCCTCGACTCCCATATCACTCTTCGGCCTCGTAACCATCACCGCCCCATACCTCCCCTTTGCCCTCGTCGCGTTTTCCTGGCTGCTCAGTGGCACTTGGCGCGCGGCGGCGAGCGACCTCGTCGGGTGCGCCGTGGGGCACGTAGGGTGGTTCCTTCGTGACGTGTGGACGCGCGAGATGATCGGTGGTCCGACGATATTCAGCGAGGCTCCCAAGCCATTGTAGGTTTTGTTTTTTTGTTGTGGCGTGGCTTAACCCCCCCCCCCCCCAACTTGTGTCGATGTGATGATGGACTGAATCAATCTCCTTTCTTTTGCAGGAAACGCCTATTCGGGGATCTTTGAGATGAAATTATTCTCGCCCCCACTCTCACTCCTTTATCATCACTTGTATATGTGTGACAATAGCCAGCACAAGCCAATTTTGCACCGTTTTACGTCTGATTCTATCATAAGTTTATTAAGAACAGACCTATCTGCCCAAGGACAATCCCAGATATTTCCTTCCTTTGTTGTTTTCGGAAATGTAATGTGTTGGGCAGCAGGAGACACCAGGGTGTGGATGAGGGCTTGTCCTTGCGGGGGGGTCAATTGATATTTCAGTGGGTGAGCACGATCCATCCCTTGTCCTCGTGTATACCATGCATGGGTAAACTTGGCCATGGGTGGCGGTACGGGCTCAAAGCCCCCCGTGGGTCGATGTTCACAGAAAACTTTTTTTTTGGCTTTATACGTCGCTTATGAAGTCAAAAAAAGATGGACCGCCATATACTGTACCAGAAATCTCTCTGAAGCCAAAAAAGTCAAAAATTTTCTGGCGCACGAGATAGCTCGGCTAAGTTGATGAACGATGAACGATCGCAAATGACGGTCGTGGTTGACCGGTTGACCGGGCACGATCACGCCGGGGCGAACAGCGACGGTAAGGCCTAATTTTAAATACATTTATGGTGGATGCATATACAAGGGGAGCATGGTATCTGGGTAACAAGAGGGTGGATAAGGAGGGGCTAACCAACACCCAAAAAAAAAAAGCAGATTATGCATAAGCAAAAAAGATCGAGTCGAATAAAGAGAAGAGCAAGCAGCAGCCATGCTAAATGGGGGAAGCTATTTATATATATGAGGATGGATGTATAAATCACATATGTTGTACGCTATTCATGGAACAAAGAACAGCGCCTGCGCTAGATGAATAGGAAACGTTTGACTTGTTCTGGGTAGGGGCCGCTAGTATGGCCGCGCATCCATGGGACGGACGGCGAGTACGGGCGGAAGGTGGGGGTCCTTTCTACGCACGTCTGGAACCAAACCCTTTATGCCTTGGTGGCCATTTTAGCTGCTCGTAGCATCGCGCTCCGGTTTTGTCGAGGTTCCATAGTAGGCTCCTGCAAGCTGGCAGGGCGATGAACCCTATGCGAAGAAAAAATGGCACCGCCAGCGTCTGACATTCGAGAAAGCGAGCGACGCGGGGACCTCAGGTCTCCCTGCACCGATGCAGGGCGACTCGAAGAGGTGACCGAACTCGACATAGACAGACGTGACACGGAAACTGGTGATTTGACTTTTCAAAAAGAAAAAAAAAATGTTGGCGCGCTGTATAAAAAAAAAGAAACTCCAGAGGGGAAGGTAAAGGGGACGTACACTGATACGAAGAGGGCGGCCCAGTCTCCTTGGACGCACGCAGAAGAGCGCTGCGGTTCTGTCGAGGCGCGACTACAGGTGGCGCGGTGCTCGCTACCGAGAACGACTCTCGCCTCTTATGGCCCGGAACGCCCTCAAACGTCTTTGCCTGTGCCTTCTTCAACGCTGCCGCCGCTCGCGCCTCCTCCGCTGCTTTTGCCTTGGCCTCAGCTACAGTGATAATAGGTTTCGGACGAACGGGTTTTGGTGGCGTAGCGCCCGTGATGCGCAACGCGGCGGCACGTGTCATGCGTGGAGCCATAACCGGTGTTGCTGTTGAGGCGACGGTAATAGACTCTGTACGTTTGTGTCCAGGAACGTTAGCGAATATCTTTTTGAGGGCTTCCTTCGTGGGCGGTGTGCGGGGCAGGTGTTCGCGCTCATATCTAGGAAGAGTAACGCCCGCGCGTAAGTCCGCAGCACGGGTCGTGCGCGGTACGATGGTGGGGGATACGTGAGATAAGGGTATTTCGCGGGCCCTGAAGGAGGAGCGTCGGGATGTGCCGCCCTCGGTGATGGAGGAGCTGCCAATGGGTGAATGACCGTTCAAGCTACGGTGCATACGGCGGCGTTGTGAGGAGTTGAGTGAGTCGGAAAGGGATAGAAGTGAACCGGTCGTGAGAGCGAGACCGTCAGTGGAATAGTCGGATGGAAGGTCAGAGGTGGGAAAAGGGGGCGAGGAAGCGAATAGAGACGCGATCTGAATGTCAGCGGTTTCTATGTCGGAGGAACCCATTACCGCGTTCTGGCCCCTGGAGATGCCGTAGAGTGCCCGGAGCGATGTTGGCGACTGTTCGCGCGCGATTTGAGGATCCGCGTCGCCCATAATCGTATTCCATACTTCGATGGCTCGACGGCGTTCAAGTACATATACCCAAACTGGGCCCCTACGAACATGGTCAAACGGGCGTAAGTTGCATTGCTTTGAGGGAAATCTGCCTACTCGTTAAAGGAACGGGCATCATCCCCAAAGAGTTCAAAGAGGGCATCGGGGTCAGACTCTACGTCAAACTCCATCTGCCTCTCTTTCACGATCTGACCCAATGAAACAAGTTAGCAATGATATAGAATGGAGCCGCGGACCGGAAGCAGGGTGACGAGAGTCATACCTCGAATTTGGCTTCTGTAATTCTGTGTTCAATTTCGAAACGATGGTCCAATGCATGTGGCTTGATGATCGCTACCGTTCGAGTAGGTGTGATCAGGGGAGAAGAAGGGATTGGGGTAGATGAGTTGAGCATAGGGCTGTGAGGATCGTCATGAGAAGTAACGATAGAACTAAGTAGGTTTGGATCAGACATAGAGGGAAAAGGTTAGGGAAGGAAAGTCAATTGCGGGAAACGGTATAGAAAGCTATATCACAGAAGCAGGATCGGCGAGTAGAGTTGAAATCTTAATGAACCGAGGGAAGGGTATGATATGAAACCAACGAGTTGCAAGGGTAGCGTAACCCCGCGACGTGCTTGTTTTGGATTCAGTTACGAGTACCCCTGACACCTGACACTCTTAACATTTTCTAGGATATGATATTATTCGTCAGATAATGTGTATTATTTACGATCAAGGTCTCCCTTTAAACCCAGCCCACCATTTCCCTAGTTTATCCAAGCTATACCGCACAGAGGTTACAGGTCCACCACTGACAACACCCTTCAATGTCTGTATCGTTGCTGGGTAAAGTACAATCCCACTAATCTCTGCGTACGAGGTCAGGTCAAGTCAATCTACTTTTCGTTTCACTCACGTTTGCGAAGCGCTAATGGTAGCCGTTCGTCTCCCGCGATGTGCTGCCAGTATGCTACTTCGTCAGTTTCGAAGGCTGGAATTGACGCATCACTGTCGTAACGCCCGCGAAGCCTTCTCAAGAGAACTGGTGGGAGTTTCTTCAAGTGAGCAGCCCGCGACAGAGGGCTTGTATCCTGCTGGATCGTCGACGAATCTGAAGCCCAATACACGCTCGGCAGGCCTGTGATGAGGCGGTAATACAGCTCACGAAACTGCGGACTTTGCTTGCGCACAATGTTCCCCACCTTGCCACGGTTCTCCCCTGGAAGAATCATCCGAGGATCACCACTGTATGAGATTCCAGCAATGGTCTCGAACAGCTGCGTCTGGCTGAACTCCGCAGGTAGTGTTAAGAGCGCAGCGCGCACCGCAGAGGTCAAGTTGACCTGCTGCGTTAAGCGCACCCGAGCGTCATCCTTGATTATTCTTAACGGTTTATGCATACGGCCGGCGAGATAGAGCGAGTTCCAGTTGAGCAAGTCAGAGCAGAGGTTATCCACTGATGTGACGCCGTATTTTATGGTCTGCAAAACACGATCTATTAAGTTCCATAGTATGAAGCATTAGAAAACCACACACCCGCCCTTTTGCTTGCACAAAGGCATTGAACCATATCCCGGGATACATCTCCTGAACCTTGGTCACAAAAGACGAGCCGAATGTCCGCGCATACATGGTATAGTGAGACGGGTGCTGTGCCATGTTGATCGAGTGAAAATGAGCGGGGTGCGTCACAGCAAAGATAAAATCGAGCATCGGAGCACTCTTCTCAGTCTCGTACCCATCTTGCTCGAACACGCCCGATCCGTAAGCAAAGGCGTAGCGTATGGGCGCATCGAAATCTGCGACTATGCTCTCGAGCAGCGCGCGTGTCGAGTTCGACACAGGTAGAAGCTGGTTTTGGCCGAACGTCGCGGGTAGGTGCGGAAGTGCTTGATACTGATGAGAGACGGCAGGGCGTGGTGCAGGGGATAGGCGCCTGCGCGTTTTCGTAGTTGGGTGCTTGGAAGGTGGCGGTGGCGGTTCTAAAACGTCGGATGAAGACGTAGTTTCTGTTGATAAGGAACGTAAGGTCGAAACCGATATGATAAATCGACGAGGTGTATGTTTGATGGTGGATAACATGATGCTGACTGAGTGTCCGTATTCAAGGGAGAGGGGAGGCAATGTTATTCCCCCGGCATGTTGCTGACCAACACCCATGTTCCGGCGACGGGCGTCCGGGAAAAGCCGCATCCGATAGGTGTGGCACTTTTGCACAAAGTGCACGAAGTACTGTATATAATAACCAAAAACGCGCAGTAAATAACTTAAGCAAGTTGTACACGGATTGGAATAATGTTTCTTTTTTCTACTCGAGGACGTTCTCTATTCTCGAGTCCGCCTTGCGTTTTCCTGCTGTAAACCCAAGGCTCTGTGTTCTCAATCTTCCTTCGCTCCGGTTCTGCGTGCCATCTGGCCGTGCGAGTGCGGTGCTGACACCACCTGAGTTCTCGGTCGGAACCGTCTTGTCAAGGCCGGCTTTCTTCTCCTTCGGCTCACCAACGCTGAGTCCACCAACGGTCCAACGCGCCTGAATGATAGACTTGATGCTCCATAGAAAAGTGAAGAAGAAGACTGGTGTGCTGAGGAGCCCGTTGAGGACTGGGTATAGGTCCGGATATCGTGCCGGTGGATGATATACAATCTCTAGCAAGTGAAGCAGAGCACAACCCAGGTAAACCACCTATACCGGGAGCGCTTAGCAAGTCAAATTAGGGATGAGCTTTGAGCCACCGTACCCATGTCAACATATCCAAAAACGTTGCTCGGTGTAGAGGAACAAACGGTCCGTGGCCGACCAGTCGGTTCCACAGTAGAGTGAGGGCGATATACTGAGTAGCCAGCCCGTCCTTTCGCAGGAGAGGCCACATACTACAAAAAACCTTTTCTGTGATCATATATGGCGTCATGCACAGACACGAACCTGAACATGCCCACGTTATTGGCTAAAACGCCCAACTTGAATGTAGAAGAATCGTGGGGAGCGGTGGAGAGTAGAAGTGTCAAGGGAAGCAAGGGGAGTAGGATTGTCTTCTCGTGGACTTGGAAAGAGAACAAGAAGAACGACATCGAACTGTTAAGTAGCGCAAGCAGGAGGACTGCTTGCATGACCGATGGCACTCCCATCGTCCTGTCCTGGTTTCTCAGCCTCAACCATGCGCGTATAGGTGCAATGGCTGCACCCAAAAATCCGACCACGGTGAGCAGAGTAGATAGCCGCATAAGTGCACTCTGCGAAGCCCACATTTTCCATTTCACAAGCACATTAGTCGCACACCAGAAGTTAGCCACTTTGTCTTCGAAGATGCCTCTGTTAAACGGGAAGATACGGGTGACCGGGTCCAGGATTCCAGAGATGGGGGCAAACGGTGGCAAGAAGGGAGAGAAAAGCAGCACAAATGTTCCTGTGGTGACCGCTGCGAGGCGAACAAAGAGCTGTATGCTGTTACTGGTGAGATGAACACACAAGTAAGTGAGGACGTGCGTACCCGTCTCTTGGGCCCAGATACAAGCACTTGCCAATAAGATACGAGCCGATGGCTGGTGCATAATACAATGCCATCTGCTTAAAGCCTAAGCTGAGGGTGAATAGAAAGGCTCCCAGAAGATCTCTTCCCGAAATGAAACTAGTGACGGCAAGTAGTGTAAGGCCTGAATTCTCGTGAGCATCAGTTGAGCGATCCACCCTACTGGCTTAGTAGGTACGTACCGAGCATGACAGAATTATACTGAAAATGGCCAAAGTCAATCAGGAGAAGTGCTGGTTGGAAAAGAAGTGTGAGTAGCGCTGCATTCTTTCCCATCTTTATCAGAAATGCACCTGTAAAAGGGCGAAATGAGGCATACCTGTGTCCTTCGTGAGCGGTCAGAATGCCAGACGTGTGTGAAGAGCCATGCGGCCGGAATGTAGATTGCCAAGTCTGATAGAATGACAGTGGCGCGCATATAAAACTTGCTGGTTGGGGTCTCGATGCCTCGCGAGGCGTCCAGCGCGAACCACATCGGGTCAATGAATGACCCTCTATTCACCGTGAGTAAGGGGATGTGGGAGAAAGGGCGCAAGCGCAGAACCAAAACACACGCACATTTTACCAAAAAGCCAGGAATGATAGGCAGTCAATGGGGGATAGTCTAAACCCCAATATTGGAGATCATATGTGTACCACTGCCGAGTTGGCAGGTGGTTGGTGAGTTCCATCCAATGCCGTTGGGCTTCATAATCTCCAAACAAAGGGGGAACTCCCTGTCCTAAGGGGTTGGGGCAACGTCATACACATGTCATGCACCAGGTAATCCTCGCCTCGTCTTTGGCGGAGACTTTTGAAAAACTCACCTGAATACGAACCCAGTCCAACGCACAAACGCACCAATATCGACGCGAGCAAGGTACACGGCACGGCCAAATCTTTTACTCCATTCTTGTGCAACCAGCGCAGCCACCGACGGCTGCAGCCCTGCTCCCGTAACGGTGTCTCCTTCTCAGCCTCCATGACGGCGCTGAAGCTCGTATAGCGGTAGCGCTCGCGTCCAACGCTGCCGCCAGCGAGTTGAGGAGAAATGGTGCGCGAGGTCGAAGGGGAGGGTGTACGTATCCAGACATCCGGGCTTGGCTGTAATGCACGATGCCGACGAGGCACGGGGGCGACAATCTCCAAATAGGGATCGCTAAGCGGAGAGTCAGCGACTGAGTTCACAGACGATGTCACCACCGAAACCGTACGAGGGAGGTGTAATGGGCGATGGAGGCTGAGGCGGGCGGCCAGGTTTCGAGATGGCATCTGAGGGGATAGTAGGTTGGGAAGAGAACGACATATTACGTCGGGATTTTCGACGATGGGCCTGGGGAAACGGGGAATGGGAATCCATGGTATTTTAGCGTAGAATACCGCCTGCAGGTTACCCGTGCCTGGTAGAGGGTCAAATCTACCCCGTGACCAGCCCCGGGTCCCGGTACGGGTACAGGTACAAACTATTCTACACTGGTCAAGCTATCGTGCTCTGATACTCCCTCAGTACTCTCAGTCTCCTCCATGCTAGTTTGCCCGTCAGAGTCTTCATTTCCGTGTGAGCCATTAAGTCGTGTCCGAGGGAAAGGCTGGCTTGCTCCAGAAAGTGCTTCACCGTTAAGTAGAGGAGAGCGAACACCACTATGTAGGAGACCTTTAACCGGTTAAGCACTTGGGTGAGATGCGTGGGATAGATCATGATTTCGAATCACCATTGGAGTGTATATCTGGTGTCACCGATCTGGGTGTTGCACTCCAACGAGTGCTTGGCAACGTTCCAACACGATGGTTATGACGGCCATGGTCGCGGTCATGGTCGTGGCCTCGGTGGTAATGAAGATTATTACTGTTATTAATGTGACGGAGGTCCTGGGAGGAGTGAGGAGATTGGGGATGACTCTCAGTTCCCTCGTACTCCTCTGGAATTGTCGATGATTGCGATTGACGAACGAGAGCGGCACCGCGGTTGGAAAAGGTGTAGCTGTAGTCATGAGAGTAAGGCGGAGGGAAGGAGTGGGATTGTTGGTCGTGCGCGTCTGAATGGAATTCGAGGTCGAGCTGATCCGACATGGCATCCGCGGGAACATACAACGTCTGCTCTTCAAGTTCGGTCGGCTCACTCAATTCTGGAGGGAGAGCACCGGGCTGGCGATCGTTAGGAATTGGAGGAATCCGGTGTAAAAGCCCAAACCTGTGCAGCACGTAAGGCCTGCGTGAGTTCCTGATGAATACGAAACATACCCAAAGACACAACCAAGTAAGCCCTCGCCGCCCCACTGTCGATTTGGAACTAGGACTACCTCCCGAATGGTGCTGAAGCAGTCAGTGGACAAGAGGCAGGAAGCTGATTGTAAGCAAGACCCACTCAAAATCATACGAGTAAACGTAGACACGAAGAGGCTTGTCAATGTGCTTTCCAAGAGCCGTCAGCGAGTCACCTGACGTGTAAGAGAAGGACCTTACTGCTTCCACGACATCGTAAAAGTCGCCTTCCGCACCTAGTACACCTCCTGACCACCCTATTATCCAGTCCCCATAAGGAACAAGTCCCGCGCTTTCTGCTGGGCTTCCTTCCAAGACGTCCATGACATGCCAGACGTTCTCAAGCGCAAACTCAGGTTCGCAGATACGCATACTCAGACCAAGCAGGGAAGGTTGAGTGCCAGGTCCTGCATCTTTAAAAGAGGTTTCAGGGAGGCCCTGCTGCGACCACGTTCGCGATGGAGTAATCTTAACAACTACAGTGAAGAGATTAGAAGAAAATCGGTAGCCTGCTCTCAATGTCGTGTGACACGGACCTCTGGTTGTCCGCGATTTGCTGTTCCAGACAAGTAGGCTCAGAGTCTTGCCCTCATTTTTTTCCACAATCGCCTCGAGCTCAGCAGCGTCTAGTGCATTTCGCGAGGAGTGTGTGTCACCCTCAAGGCCGACAACAAAGTCGAAGAAAGACTCGATGTTGGCCTGGGACGCGGGGGACGCAGGCGTAACGCGTAGTACATGGAGTGCACGGGCAGGGGGGTGTGGATAGGAGCCGGTAGAGTGACTGGCACCCATTTTTATGCTTCTGTATGATGGCGGAGATGAGGCGGGAAGTGCTGCTGTGGTTCTCGACTTTGTCGCGTGGAAGCGCTACACCACTTACCGGCCCGGGCCCGCCGTGAATCATCTAGGCGCACATGTGATTGTGGTGCGGATGTGAGAACAACACCTGCAAACCTAGTCGAGCTTGCATTCCCATAATCCTGTCAGCGAATGCAAGGTCAATGGCGGATAACAGGCCCCCATTAACGATTGTCACTTGTATACACCCGAGTCAACAATTGTAGTTATGCCAGCTACCTCACAACTAAATATATGGTGATTCAACGGTCCTCATTCCTCGCATCATGTCCGGCATCTACCACAAGACAGGCAGGTCCTTTGTCCTATCGCATTTTCATTGCAACGCACGTGGATTAGCAGACTCGGATCTCGCTCTTATTGAAGCATATCTGTACAGGCTACTGAATTACTCATTTACTTAGTGATCCGGTATATATGTTATGATGACTCTGGGACAGACTCCGATACGAGGGTATACAGGAGATGTGAGAACTTGAACTAACTAAATACGGTGGTTTGTTGTATCCCCCGGGCAAAGTTATATATTAGTTAGCGGAACTAGTCTTGCAGACGTAGTTTAAAATAACGAGCGTCTTTGAAAGAACCAAAGGGCCGTACGTAGCAAGTACATGTGCCGCTGAGGTGCTACCCCGAGGCCGCCTCCGACTACAGCCCATATCACCCTCCACAGAAGTCGAGCAATACGCTAACGCAATCTCCTAGCCTCATGTCCTCTACAACA
>QFDX01001628.1:0-10326 GCA_003315875.1 Lactifluus piperatus
CTCCGGTTCCAAACAACTAAAAGCACCCTCCGTTTCGTCGCAACGTGGGTACTCAGGAATACATTACGACCCTCCTCACATATGCGAGCACTGTCGTAAGCCTTATTACTCCTTCAGTCATCCCCTTGACCACTAATCGTCCAATCGTCCACTTGTCACACGTAACAGACCGCCCTCCCCGCCAAATCCATGGCCGCACTGACGTGCTCCCTGCCCTCCGACTTGAACCCTACTCTGCCTTCCTTTCTGCTTATCGTCTCGTCCGTCTCTCCTGTCCCGATGCTCTCGAAAAATCAACGACATTAAACCCGAATGACCCTTTCACAACTCCGATTGCACTTTCCGGGCTACCAGATATCCCATCTCATCTACTTCCAGAGATACCCGCGAGCGATCGGCGCGCCAGGCGTCTTGCTCTGCTGCTTGACTCGGATGACCCGGACATACGGGATTGGGCACAAACAGAATACCTCAAGCTTGGACACACAGGACGCCGACTTGTGCGTGAAGGCGTCTTCGAAGTGAAGATTACACTGGATGGTGCGGACGAGAACCCACCTGAAGAGTGGAGTGCCAACGAACGTGAAGAGGACCTGGAGAAACTAAAGGAAAGGCTTGAGAAAGAGAAAGAAAGGCGTGAAGAAAGTGAGGAGGTCGAGCGCGAGATGGTATGGGCACGGGAGATGTTCGACAAGTGGCTTATCGACGGGCGTCTCGATGGCGTTTTTCGACTTGCCGCAGCTGTCCTAAATGAGCTTTTGAAAGAGCTTGCGCGAGACGAGGGTGAGGAGTGGGTTATAGAAGAAGCTGAAGAAGCGGCGGAAGGGCGAGTCCCAGAGAATTCTAACGTCATGCAGCAGTCTTCAAGCCCCTCGTCCACCTTGACTACCTCGAAGACGGTAGCTGTTGAGCAGGTCGCGCCGATGCGAGCCGCCTCTTCTGGCTCTGTTACGTCGTCAAAGCGTGGGGCCAAGCGACCTTCTGAGCCTACGCAGAAGGCAGGACGTGAACCCGAACCGGATCCTGGGCCAGAGCTGTTACCGGCACCAGATTCAGAACGCAAGCTGGAAGAGCCGGCAGATCACAATTCTCCTGAACAATCTCATGCTGAACACAGCCGAGGGTCGTCTCCCTTGCCAGTTCCTGTGCCGCTTCCTGTGCTTCATCCATCGATATTTTCCGAAGACGGTCTCCTCACCTATGCCATTAACGCTATCCACCCTGACCCTCCCCCAGATCTACCTCCTCCTGTTGAACAGGTACGCCCCGATTCGCAAATGAGTAGCAGTAATCACACGGTCAAGCCCGAAGGCCCTTCTCCTGACCTCGCGGTCCAACACAATAGCTACGCCGACTTTTACTCAAAGGATCCTAGGAGACGAAAGACGCCACTGCTGCACGTTAAACTTCTTCCTAATAACCAACCTTTGCCAAAACCCGAGCGAGAGTACGATAGCTACGCCGACTTCTACGCCAATGACCCACGTCGGACGACGCATGTGGATGATCGTCCGTTGCCGGCTTTGGTGAAGAAAGAGGCAGCGAAGAAAGAAGCTGGAAAAACTGCGGATCGGTCTTCTCGACCCCAGTCTTCTTCCAAACCATCAAAAATCGTGATTCCTTCTAAAGCATCAGCAGACCCACCACGTTTGACAGACTCAAAACATCACCGGAAATCTGACTCACAGCCGCGCCACCACCGCAAAGCCGAGCCCACCTTCGAGGATGTTGCGGTCTCCTCTAATCTCTCCGGTTCATCAGGCAGGCTCACCACGCCCGCTGCATCCGTCGTACCGTCACGCAAGCCATCTCCCTCTCGCGGTAACCACCACAGGAGCCACCGCAAATCAGGCCACAAGTCCCGCCGTCACTCCCCAGGGCTGACCTCACCTACACCTTCGCAAGCATCTGGGCGACACCGGGGATCGCATCCGCGCAATGACACACCGCCGCTACCCATACCTCCACCTGCTCCTGCGCCAAAGCCAACGCCGCCGCCTGCCCCCAAGCGATCCTGGCGGCCATTCCGCATACAAGGTGGCGCTGGGTCGGCCTCATCGGAGGGAGCCCCTTCACGCTCGGCGTCGCCCGAGCCCGCGCCTATCGTACCGCGCGGCCCGAACGGCCCGCTGATACCGACGTCGACCATCGCATCCGATGGTGAACACGAAGACGGAGAACATCAGAACGGTCCTCCTCTTGAGGTTGTTGTACCTCCCGCGCCACCCCTGCCGCCAGTACAATTCTGGCTGCCTGGGTATCCAGCGTACAAAATGAACCACGCGCGCCATTCGAGAGCGAGCGAGGCGGGCCCCTCGGAGTATAATGACGGTCGCCGCGGCCGGCGACATCGTGACCACCACGCTTCGTCCGCGTCGTCCACGTCATCGACTTCACATTTGCTGCCGCCACCGCCGCCGCCAGTCTTTCTTGCACTCGGTGCGCGTCGCGCGTGCATACCGTACACACCCGCATTTCAGGCAGTCGATTTACGCGTGGTTCGTCCGCTCAGTGCACGGGAGAAGCTTGCGATGCGCGATGCTGTCAGTGTGTTGGTTCGCCTCGGAGCGAGGGTTGTAGGTGCCGAGGCGGACGGGCCCGGTGTAAGAGGGGAGATGTGGAGCTTGAGCTACATAGGGTTTTGAGCGTTATGTACGATATATCGCTCATTAACGGTTGAGAGATGTTCTTTTATTTTTGTTTTCTTGTCTATGTGCTTTGGTTACGAGTTTTTTTTTTTGAAACTCGCATTGGGTTGCGATATCATTTACTGTACCATTGGGTTTATTTGTACGTTACGGCATTGCATGGCATCATCAATTGCATGTGATGACTACGGTATCTAAGTTCACGAATATGTACGAACATACAATGCTAACAATATTCTCATCACCATCACATCGCGCGAAAGACCCGGGGCACCCCATGAATGTTCTGGATATCAAAGTGGTTGGTTCAGATGGCGCGCCCGAAAGGAATACGGTAGCCATCATTGCCAGCGCGTATCTTATCTATAGCGACTTCACTACTAGTAAAACCCATCCTAGGGCGCCCATTAGCGTTTGTCATTTGTATACACCCTTCACACTGTTGCGCTGGGACAACTTGGATTCCAACACGGAACCCAGCATACCATGTCCACTTCCATCCACGGCCATTTACACATGGGGAAGAAGGGACCCATCAGAGTCCAATGCGAACCATGACGTGATGTCATCATCCCCGCCATTGTTATGTTCCGGCGTTACCTCCGATCCCGATCAGACGCGAGCGTGGGTCTGGAACTGCCCAGTACGCTGACAAGCTCAGAAAAGACTTGAAGTTTTGTAATTCGGCCCGGAACGAGGAAATTATGGACAAGAATTCTCAGCTGCATCCAGGCGCGGCCGCGCATGTACATTACTAGGGCCATTTGGTCCTCTCTCGAAGACGCCCTTTATTTTAAACGTCTGCAAGACCAGTTCCGCTAACCAATCCTTGACTTTGTTTAGGGGATACAGCACAACATATTTAGTTAGTTAGTTCAAGTTCTCACACCTCCTGTATACCCTCGTATGGGGATCCGTCCCAGAGTCATCATAACATATACACCGGAACCCTAAGTAAATGAGTAATTCAGTAGCATGTACAGTCATAGTACGTTTAGTCATACCTCAATACGCGCCGTACTCCCTCATCAATTGCACACTCTCCCGGGCCCATATGCCACTGTTTGATGCTAGCTGAGAGGGCGTCTGGCCTTCATCATTACATACGTGAACATTTCCTCCCCATTCCAGCAGTAGCTTGACAATCTCAAGATGGCCGTCGAATGACGCAAAATGCAATGGAGTGCAGAGGATATCGTTCTTTGAGTTTACATCTGCACCTTGTCCAAGTAACAGGCGCGCGACATCCAAATGTCCGCATCGTGACGCAACGTGCAACGGCGTCCATCCGAACTTGTTTCGGTGATTCACATCCGCACCGTGCTGAACTAACAACTTCACAACTTCAAGTCTTCCGCTCTGTGACGCCAGATACAACGGAGTCCGGCTAAATTCATCCAGTTCTTTGACATCTGCGCCATGACGGAGTAATGACCGTACCATGTCGAGGTTCCCCTCCCAAGATGCGGCAAGTAATGAAGTGCTCCCATTGTCAACGAAAGCTGAATCTTGCCCCTGACTAGGCGATGGCTTCTCAATATCCGAGTCCGCATTTTGTAATTCCATGTCCAGTGTCGTCATGCACGTGTCTTCCACACAATTCACAGACCCCACTCCCATTTTCTCCGACAAGAAGCGAGCGACGTCGCGTTTCCCTTGGCCACAGGCCAGATCTAGGGGTGTCTCCTCGTTTACGTTCCGTGTGTTGACATCCGTGCCAAACTGGACGAGAAGTTCAACAATATCAAGGTGCCCTTCTCGTGCTGCCATGTGTAAAGGTGTGTAACCGCTTCGATCTTTCGCGTCCATATTTGATCCGGATTTGGCAAGGAGACGGGCAATCTCGAGTTTCCCATAACGCGATGCCAGGTGAAGTGCGGTTGCCATGTCCTCGTTCTGCGCGGCGATGTCGGCGCCGTGCTGGATGAGCATCCCGACAACATCGGAATGGCCCCAAGCTGATGCAAAGTGCAGAGGCGTCCACATCGTCGCACCCTTTGCGTTTATATTCACACCGTGGCTAAGTAACAGAACCGCCTGATCGTGATGTCCGTATTGCGCTGCAAAGTGTAATGAAGTCCAGCCCAGTTCGTCTTTGGAGTTCACGTTTGCACCACGCTCGATCAACAAGGTTGAAATCCTGAGTTGTCCTGCAACAGAAGCCATATGGATAGCGGTTTTTCCATCCGCTGCGTGCATGTCGACAGTTGCGCCGTGGTCCAGTAGCAGTTGTACAGTTTCGAGATGTCCGAACTGTGACGCTGAATGTAATGGAACGAAGCCTTGATGGTCACGGGCGTCTACTGATGCACCTTTTTGGAGCAACAGCAGCACGATATTCAGATGACCGGCTGCCGAAGCCTCCCTCAATGGGGTCCAACCTTTAAGGTCAGGGGAGTCCACAGCAGCGCCATTCTCGAGTAACATCCGCACGAGATCCAGATGGCCGAATCGCGAAGCTATCTGCACTGGGGTCCAACCATTGCTGTCATGGGAGTCCACATCCGCGCCGTTCTTGAATAACATCCGCACGATATCCAGATCGCCGGATGCCGAAGCGGACATTAATGGGGTCCAACCAATGCTGTCACGGGAGTCCACAGCAGCTCCATTCTCGAGTAACAGCCGCACGATATCCAAATGTATGAATTCCACGGCCATCTTCAATGCAGTCCGGCACTGGTAGTCACGGACGTCAATAGCAGCGCCGTGCTGGAGTAGGAACCGCACGATTTCCAAATAGCCGTATCGTGAAGCTGCTATCAATGGCGTCCAGCCGTTGGAGTCAGAAGAGGAGTCCACATCTACCCCATACGCTTGTGAGACTCGCCCAACCTCCGGTTCTCCCTTCCGCGATAGTGCAGCCATTGAGACCTCATCGTTGCAATTCTGCATATGTGCATGTGGGTGTGGGTTCAATAAGAACTCCATAATGTCATGACGTCCCTTTTTTGATGCGAAGCCCAATGGACTATGGCCTGTGAAGTCGAGGGCATTCGCATCCGCACCATGCTCAAGTAGCAGCAAAGCGATGTGGAAATATCCCTTCGCCAGGGCAACATGTAATGCAGTGCCATATATGCCCCCCTTAGCATTAATGTCCCGTGGACAAGTCGTGATCAGGCGTTCTACTAGGCCGCAGAAGCCACAAAATGTGGCATAATACAACCCGGAGGCCTCAGGCTGCGTTGGTCGCTCGCTCGACATCTGTTCCACCCAATCCCAAGGTCGATCGATGTCATATATCCACACCCATATTGCAAAATGTGGCTTGTCGGGGTCGAACAGGTGCTCCATAAGTTCTTCAACGTTTGACAACACATTCTCGAATCGGACATGCTCGACCCAATATTGAGCTGCATAGATCGAGAGTGGGAAGTTCTTCATCTTGTCTTTGGTCACTTGATCATCTAATCGAAGTAGACTGCTAAGGCATGCTTGTGCGAGAACCATATGTGCAGGTTGGATAAGAATGTGATAGTGGGAGAGGTCCGCTCCTGCTTGAGCGAGGCGACCGGATGTCAGGAATTCCTTGACAGAGAAATGGGAAAACTGGACAATTGATGACCCATTGATGTCGACAATCGAGATTAGACTTGAACATGCGAATAGAACTGCCTGTTGAGCATCCTCCAACCGCCAATCTGAATGATACTTTGGAGGCTTTCCGACATCGAAACGAATTGCGAGAACTTCTGCGAGTTCCTCGACGCGAAGAGGGCGAACTGCCACAGTAAGGCATTGCAGGAGCCGATGAGCATATTCTCGATTTCTTGGTTTAATTTCTAGCAGAATACGTTCATACGTTTGATCCAAGGTCTCCGGTAATTCATGCAAGGCATCTCTGAGACTCGCTGGAAAGCAGTGACGCAGCGTTTCGAGCTGACAGGCAACCCATCTAAACCTGCAACTGTCATATAAACAACTGTGAACTAATGTGATGCTGACCACTTACATTCCGTCAGCCTTTCGCACGAGCGCTTCAATCACCAGATCTTTGTCCTCCATTCTCCATTTCTTCATCCTCCGGTCCGAAGACACAACAGATTTGACATAGTCGCTAATGGCCTCCTTCTGTCCGTCCTGGTCTTGAAGGGACACAGCGTGGGAGGCCAAAGGCTCGAGAGTAGATATGATATCCGCTTCGGGACGACTCGTCATACATAAACGAAGAGCTGGGAGACGCAATTGGACGAGCTCCTCTATAAGTTTGAGGACCTGCTCGCGGGGAGACTCCACGCCTGACGTGTTTGGACACTCGTCTAGGGCATCGATGATAATGTAAGTCAGAGGATGTTCAGGTAATACCAACATCTCGACTAAGCATTGCTTAAGTTCATCATCACGAGGCTGGGAGGATCCGAAGTTGTGACTTGAATATAAGTCACTAAGGATACGGCTGCAATGAGCAGATTTGGCAGTGAGTTGGCTTAGAAGCGAAGTGAGCAAGCCACGGATGCCCTGCTTTGAAGTATCTCTAAAATCGAAATAATAATATGCCATCAGGGCTGATCCGGTATCTGAAGTGACTTGGGTCGCTTCAATGACCGTGGAGCTGGTTGATGAATTATATGAGATTGGGCAGTACATTTGGTACGACACATACCACAAGACACTTTTTCCAGAGCCCGCTAGATAATTGAGTGACAGCCAGCTATGAGTAGGCGTAAGAATGTAAGTATGATGGAAACGAACGTTTGCCGTGGATCCATAATAAGGATCCCGTCGTTCTCCACTCTTCAAAGGTTCCCTGGAAAAACCACTCGGTGGTCCCCTCGTGACGATGTCCCTGCATAATGATGTGATTTGTCGAAGGATCCGGAGGAGAAAGCCAAGCTCGCAAATCCTTCTGTAATTGTTCACCTGAGGCGCGGTCAGCCTTGATGCTTACTGCTAGCAGAAGTAAAGGATAGCTAACGTCTTCGCTTGTTCGTCTCCTTGGTTGCATCTGACGTCGTGACTAGCACACGCAGCCCAGCTTGAGTAACACCAAACTGCAACTCCAGAATATGAACATACCTGGAACCTGTCCGGTGCCTTTTGTTGCTGATGTCTTGCCGTCTAACCGTAATACAGTTCACGACGTCTAACAAGCAGTAATGCAAGCGCTACGTACCGTTCATGACAATCTTCACATTGCTCCCTATGTCATGGACCTCTCGCAGAATCAGGGCTGCCGCCATGCGACCTTCCTCGTCAGTAAGTTGGGCTAGCCTCTGTAGCACAGATTCGATCTTGCTCTCTCCTAATAGTTTCTTCACGAATTTCTCTACAGAATGTCCAGATCTCACAAATTTTAGAGGGAGGAAAGGCTCACTGAAACGGCCCCGCTTTATCTCTTTCGTTGCTAACGAAAGCACA
The DNA here is from genome assembly GCA_003315875.1 of Lactifluus piperatus. Taxonomy (NCBI): domain Eukaryota; kingdom Fungi; phylum Basidiomycota; class Agaricomycetes; order Russulales; family Russulaceae; genus Lactifluus; species Lactifluus piperatus. The sequence goes on from QFDX01001628.1 coordinate 8,010, forward strand.
GAGAGTACTTCTACCATGATCTGAACGATGACATCGGTCATCGCAGGTGTAAAGGGGACCTCAGTGTAAATATGGAGACGTTTGAGGAAATTCCCGACACGCTCGAAGAGCTCGAGGAGCGCATCATAACTTGTACTGACACCGCAAGCTGACTGATTGACCCAGGTATGACGACGATCCAACTGGAAATAAAGGGGATACATACTGCAAGGAGGACATCAACTCCGACGAAGATTGCTTTCGCAGGTGGAAATGGTGCCTGAGGGTAGCGTTGAATCATAATAGGAAAAGAAGCATTGATTCACGAGAGCTCACGAGAAGAAGGGTCTCGCCAAGGGTGCCAGAGAATGCGTGGATGAGTTGGACAATGGGGTTAAGGCAGTTGATCAATTTGCTATGTTCGTCTCGATAAGTTTTGAATGCCTTTGCTCTTTCTTGAAGTAGTTCAGAGATAGCATCTGCAGAATCACAACTGTGGAGCTTGTCGGCGAAGGGATTTTTTGTGAGATCTATGCCGGTCTGGTTGGCATAGTCAGACAAGGCTTTGGATATGAGCTGAAAGTTAGAAGAGGAAGATGTTGTAGAGGACATGAGGCTAGGAGATTGCGTTCGCGTATTGCTCGACTTCTGTGGAGGGTGATATGGGCTGTAGTTGGGGGCGGCCTCGGATAGTACGCATATCACGGTGTAATAGCCTTTCATGTGTATAGCATTTGGTAATCGATGGCCAGGCGAGTTGATTTTCAAATTCGTCCAAGGCGTACTGTCACGGTGAGCTAGAGATACTGTACAGTAGACGCGGCGGAGCGTGCTTCCGAGCTATCTCTCTGAGCGAATGGCAGTTATCTTAGGTCTGCGCCGACTCTGGGGTGTCACTAATTGCCGGATCCCGGATCCTGTGGATTTGGGCCCTCTCAACAGATATCATTGAGGGCTGCGTCACTGGCCCGTGTCTACCCACCATGATAGCAGCCTTATAGGGCAGTCCCCACAGACTCCACACGTGGGCACTTCCTGCAACAGGCTGCAAGCAGGGCTGACTGCAACCTATAGACTGAGAATTGATGCCAGAACAGCAAACTGGTGTGGTGAGACTTTTATTTATCACAGCCAAATCCCGCTCCCTGAGGTTAGCGAATCTAATTTCATGCCCTGCAGGGATTTACTCGTCAGCAGGAAATGCCCTATCCATGTTTATCTCACCGCACACATTGTATCGAGAGCGTGGTTCATTCACAGTCACGTGGCATCGTGGAGCAGCCATGACGAGAGCAATGGCTGCCTGCACACCAGGCAGAAAGATCAAACTGGCATGTTTGCATGTAATTGTCGAAACGGGCCGGTTCCGGGATCCGAGAATGCCGGATCATGATTAAGTAATTAAGGACAATCACCGGACCGGTGGCGCAGTGGCACAGTGACACAAGTGTACACGCTTATTGTAGTGTTCTCTAGTTAATTTCTCTTTCTTTCTTTCTATTGAAGCGTACTGTATTTAGCAATATATAATGGACATTATTCTATGGATCTATGTACGCTCTACAGTATTTAAGGACATTATTTTATCCTATGCACTTCAGAACAACGACTGAAGTGAGTATTCAGCTTACGTCATCTATTACCATAAGTAGCTGACGCGGCTCGCTTACAGCGCTATCTATTTAGGTAATTAGTAACAATGATTAGTCTTGATAACGACTGAACGCATCTAATATTCAGTTCGATTACATAATTAGCTGCGTATCTCAGTAATCTCAAATGGCAGGCCTCGGGGAATAAGGTAGATTATGAGAGCATCCTGACTGCAAGACATCGTCTCCGTGGTGCGAGCCTCATTTAATATTCATATTGTAAACTGCGTTTGGAGGTAACGGCAACCGGATAGTCTGTACCAACTACTTAATCGATGGCTGGAGGGTATAAAGAGCTGGCTGATAGAATATGTCTAAACCCGGGGAATTCGGCAAAGGGATATCGAACTAACACCATAGTGACAACCTGATACGACTTGAGCCTAACAACCTCCGTAAACGGTCAGCCTCGGCCCTCCGAAACATACCACATTACATACTCCACCTAGCGTGACACTAAAGATAACTTGCTTGGGATCAACGACGGATGGTCCCGTGGGCGGAGACCCATCCACGATCGTTTCAGATGATTCTGCAGAAGGGCACTTGTTCGCGATCACTTAACGTGACTCTGTCAGAGGAGCGTGTGGCACTGGTGTGCCTGACATGTATACGGGGTGGCCCGCGAGTTGGCGGGCATCAATGAACGGTGCAAATGCCAGGTTGATCAACGGTGCCGAAGCGTT
>QFDX01001630.1:0-17121 GCA_003315875.1 Lactifluus piperatus
ATAAATGTTTAAGGAACAAAAACTTATATGAATTTATTCGCACTTACAAAAGGAGTGGTTGGTCTCGTCATAGGTATGTAGGTCAGGTAGTACGTTTTCGGGAAGCTCGAGGCCCAGAGACAGGAGCCTGTGTTATGATAAGAAAACAGTAACAACCAGTCTAGGGGATCCAACGAACTTTTGTACTTCATTTAACACCCCGCGATGGGTGAACTCAATTATCCTTTGGATTTCAGGCAAGAAGGGACGCAGTACGGTGGGGTGCTCGCGTCGGGAGACGTCTCTGGGAACTAATGTATGTCAGCGAAAGTAAATCGAGAGATTCTGTGATCGCTCACAGTTGTAATGCTCGATTTTATCTCTGACCCCGTTGGCGATGTGCTGGTAAATGTCTGAGTATCAGAAGACGCAATCGATCTTGTCACATACCCAATATTGAGGAAGCTTGTAACCCAAGTACTCCCCAGTCTCCTTTATTCGGGCTTGATAACGAAGCTTCTCTTCTTGGCTGACATCGTCGAGTGCAAGAGCAGCAATGTCGAGTATTCGGTCGACCTATGGACGTAAATATCGTTATGCAGCGATAACCGATTATTACGATCTGTAACCTACGGTTGCCTTATCCATGCCATGATTGATAACATAAAAGAACCCTTGCTTGTGAGTTGCGTCACGCGCCAGTCGGACTTGTTCAGCACGACCTTCGGGTGTTTTGGCCTTGGCAAGATCGATAACGGTGAGGTCGGCCCAGTCAACTGAATAAATGTTAGCGCCCTTCGGGGTTGCAGATCGCTTGTCATCACATACTATCCTCTGTTGTGACTGGTGCAGGGATCCAACGCCGAACAGGGGGGTGGTTTGAAATGATAGCAGGCATACTAGTCGATGAGAACACGAAAGACCGCTCGAGTATTTGTGGGGAAGGTTTGTTCCATCCATCATCTTATATACTTTTCCGGCGAAAGGCACCATACTTCAGAACCAAAGTTAAAAATAAGACGATGTCAAAGTTCCACCCTGTTCTCCCACGGAATAAATATTCCGTGCTTGAAGTCGTGTGATTAGAGAAAAATCAGAGCCTTGGTTGAAGAGATTGGATGCAGGAGAACGCGATCGAGGGTAAGACAGACACAGAGCCGAGATATAGGGCCACGGGTATGACCCCTAGCTTTCCGCAGGCTTTCCGAGATAGACGCCTGGACGATTGGGATTAATACAGGCAGTCATGCAGCCAGCACACTCAGTGGGTTTCCAGCGATGGCAGTCTATGTCACTGATCATTGGGCTAGCCCATACATGCCGCCAGGAACTTGGGATGTGGGTCAATACGATAAAGTTCTACAAGGCCGGTCTTTGGGCAGGTTGACAGGACTTAGAAAGTTTGGGTATGCGAAGAAGCAATAGTACCATATTGCCAGACTTGAAAATGACCGCTACTCAGAGTTGAACGTCGAACGCTGAACATTGAACGTATTGAACGTTGAACGCTCATGTAGGGGGCTCACATTTCTGGCGAGTGTCAGGAGTCATCGAGACAAAACTGAAAAAAAAAAAATTTTTTTGTTATTTTTCGTTTTTCTTTTTTTTAAAAAAAAAAGATAATGAATGGATTGCGGCATATTATGGAAAATCGGAAGACTTTAGAGCCATTTCAGGCTGGCGCAGGCAAGGTACGTACGACTTGAGAGTTTGGATTTTTGGATTCAATTAGATTCAACAACCCGGAAACCGGCACCGGTAATGGAGCTCCCGAGTTGCCGTGCCCGGACCTCGTCGTTTTCAGTTGCGCTCTCAGCGCTCTGAGCCCTGATACTACTGTATGGAGAATCATGATAGCGCAGATACTGGATCCACCGTCCCTAGTTATGGTGCGGTCTCAGAACACAGTCAGCAAGCAGCATCTATCCAATTGGATACAAGGAAGACTTTCGAATTGTACCATGGTTCTGCCTCGTCTCCTGACTTGGAAATGAAACCATCGCTTCCTGCTCTGGAGCTTGGCAGCATTAGCCTATCTCGCACAAGAACACTCCCCTTGAAGTCTCCGAAACGCACTCCTAGTATTTTACCAACTCTTCAAGGAATCACCTTCGAAGTTGAAAATCTAGAGCGTCTACGCCGCTGGGTCTTGGGATTAGCCATAGGCAATTAATACTTGCTGGCCCACTTGTACATCCTATTTACTTATCCATTGCGTTCTCCCAGTTGATTTCGATCATGAACAAGGCCCCTCACTAAGCTGCATATTTCCACTCTTGCCGTTATACCCGTTTGAGGCCGAAAACATGTTCGTTCTTTCTACCACTCCGTTTACTACAGTGCATCCTTATTGAAGTGGAACTTGAACCAGTGCCTTTTCGGCATTCCCCGATTCCACGTTATTCAAGGAAGGTTCAGAGACCCATTCTTTCCGCATCCGAGAACAGGCTTCGGCGGGGTTGAATCAACGTTCATCCTTGTTTGATGACCGACGTGCACCTTCTCCCGACGGCTTCATTTACGGCTTTTCTCATTTTAATCAAGTAAAATCTCCGGCTTCCAAGCGCGGATACTCTCAGGTATTGTCAATAGTCCGCATACCTGCGTCTTCTCAATATCGTTATTTCAGAGGTGCATCGTGTTGTTGACACAGCACGGATATCCAGCGCTATTTTCTGCCCTGCTAAGCAAGTTAGCACCCCTCTATCATAGCCATGGCGATGCTATATTGGAGGTTGCGTCGCACAACATAGCCAAATGGTGAGTTGCGGCATGCGAATCGTATATCTCGACATCATTCCTTCCCGTTGGGGTGCAGGCCACCTCCGGTGCCCGGGACTACTGTCGAGCTCGGCTTCCTAGGTTCAGTCTTACACGTTGAACTCCCTCGTGACATGGATGAGCAGCAACTGGGGAAACATATAGCGCACCGGCAGGCACAGCCGGAGCAAGATTGTCATGTGCGTTCTGACGACCCGTTTTCCGTAGGACTTCCGCATGATTTTCAAATTCCAGCTGCTCGCATGTTCTCCTCCACTTGCCCCACCGAGTATGATCCATATATTTGGGGCATCATTAAAACATCTTTGGTCTATCTGGGAGTGCCTTGTGTTGTGTGAGCCAATTATCGTCTTTGGCCAATCCCCTGCATGGACAAGCATGGCAATTTGGTGGCTGCGCGACGTGTTCAGACCCGTGAGACGAATTATTCATGATAGATATATGTACGCAGACCCGACATCGTGTCCCACAGATTCCGTGGGCAAGCGACTTCAGACCTTATTTTACAATCCATGATAGGGAGCACTCGGCCCTGGTAAACGAAAGGGCACCGCAAGCAGGCCTTCTCCTTGGCGTCACGAACCCTTTCTTCGAGAAAACGTGCAGTCACTGGCCACATGTTCTTACCCTTGGTGGAAAGTCTAGGCAGGTAACTTGGGACCACTTCACACCCCATTTCTGACTGCTCTTTAGTATCCATGATCCGCCAGCACGATTAGCAGGTCCATCACCTGGATGGAAGACAAAGACTCACCAACGTTATACGTCTAAAGACCATCAGCTTCTCCAACTCTCGGAAGCTACAGCAGTAAGGGGAAATATGGCAACGCGTAAGTTGGGCTTTCGCACACAATATGTGGTGGCAACCTGATCCTTAGTATCTCAGTGGAAGAAGCGTCTTTCAATCTCCGTCGTCACTTTTCCTCTCGTTCGGCGGCACTACTTGTCCCTCTCAACCGTTATCTGACCACCCTCATTCCCCGACCCGCCGAAACTAGTAAGACTGGCACAGACTTGCGCCTGAAGCCATTCAACAATACAAATTTCATGGCTTCGTTAAGGGCGCATGGCGCGGCACTGCCATTTAGGTCAAATACAAAGCGGCGTGAGTTCTATGAGCGCTGGCTACGTACACCAGCATTTGCACTCTGGTTAGCGCAGCAGGAAGATGTTGTCGCGCGCATGCTTGCAAGTGCAAATAGTGGGGAGGGTCAGTGAGAATTACGCATCCTTGTGCTGCCTGGCCCATGACTTCCGTGATCCATAACTGCATCATAAATGAGATCAGTAGTACAAGATGACACCTCATTACCCCATTGTTACTTAGGCCAGATTCCGGGAATGCGTAGGGGGCAACATGACAGGCTCAGGCTCAAAACGCTCGAAGGTTCAGGTTCCGAGAGGCACAACTTGAAGCTAGACCAGAAATGTTACTTATGAAAGCACGTTGTGTGGCCGCACTAGCGGGACGCTTCGCCGTAGATGATCACACTTTAGAAACACGGACTAAGTCCATCGATACTGTGCATATGCTCCGCGTGTGGATGATAAGATGGACACAACCTGAAAAGGTTAACATAAACTTAAATGAACCGATCTGCTGAGCGGAGCTGCATCTGGTATAGAGGAGCTCATTCATTCCGTGATCCGTCACTCCAACTCACTAGATACGTCGGTAATGTCTTGTGAGAGCGCGGCAGAATCATGATACCGGAATCGGAACTGGAAATTATAAATCTGTTTGGACTCGGAGCTGTGATGTGGGGCGAGGAAGCTGTCCACCGAGACTATCATTGATCAATCAAAATGGTCCTCCAGCTGAATGCCAGCGATTTTCTTGGCGCATTAATGCATTAATCCACATTAAGTGGTCGGTTGCAGAAGGGAGTCTGATAAAGACTATTGAAACTCACCCTAGTGGGAAAATAATTCTGCTGCCACACTGTAATGGAATGTCACAGTAGTCTCGGCGCCAGCGCTAACCGTTGTTGACGCCGTCGAGGGCTCGGCTTCGGTGAGTGTACAGTACAACAAGGATAAACACACCCGAAACCACAGGACTACCCTTGCTTAAGTCGCACAAAGATCCTCCATTAGGCCCACTCATCCTGTTCCGACGCATGCAGAAGTACGGACCGTGAAGCTTCCGAAGGAGATATGGGGATAAGTCTTCTACACATTTAGAACGGGCGCGAGAAACCAAGGAAAGCCGAAATGGGGAATAACGCCGGCGGTAGAGGGTAATCGATACTCCTTGGCTCTGTCAGCCGACCCGCTACTCATCCACTGGCAATAACGCGCACGCATTCACCTGACTTCCCAGACTGAAACTGGACAGCCATGTCCGTGACAGAACCTTCGCTGGTATCAGCCTGGGCTGACTTTCTACATTTTTTTGCAGCCTTGGACATCTATCGACAGTTATCCACGGTCATTTCGGCCCTGCCAATGGCCCCACGGCGTTCACGTCGTTAGTTTTCCATACATTGCTTCTGTCTACTCCTATCTGGACCGATCTAGTACCCTGGTTCCTTGGTCTCGTAGTTGGTCTTACTTGCGCTCTCTTGCTGTCACAGTGGAGCACGTCAAGCTTTAATGTCATGCGGATCTTTTTACTGGGCTAACACCATACACAATTTAATTTCGTCTTCGCCAAGGGATCGGAGAAGGCCCGTTTCCTTCGGGTCGTTGTTTGTTTACAAGTTACAATGGCAAATCGTGCGACATGCCGCTTTCCACGTTTGTATTGGCTTTCTTGACCTATATTTTCTGCCTTGTCATAAACACCAGCGGGCTCATGCAGAGGGTGGACCGAGCTGTCAAAGACGCTACGATGACTCAACGAGTCAATCGCCTGGGCAATTGGGCAGCCGAGCCCTTGGCATGCATGTTCGGTGCTTTGGGCAAGTTTCTTGGTCGGTCGGGCATTCCTGACTTGCTTCCCATCATCCATTGGACACAACTGATAGTTTTTTACCCGTTCTCGCCCAAGTTGGGGTTATGATGTGCGAAAATTTCGCATCTGATTCAAGGCAGTAACATTCCTTGCCGAGTGGAAATATGGAGCGGCTGATTTGGACTGCTATATCAGACCACAAGTCTCGTTTCAAGTTCTCGCGTATCCATTTGAGCTCTATTTTCGCTGTCATTTGAGACCGAAGGAGGTACTATTTACCCTACAAAGTCCTTCCCACCTCCCACGGCGGCCGAACATAATCTATTCCCAAGCTTGTCCTCTCAATGTGTTACATGGGCATAGACTTCTATAACTACAGGTAGTCAGCCTTCGTTTACGTCATTCGGGCCCTTTATTGAGTCATCCTAAACACCTTCACCCTCCAAAGTTTTTACACGACCATAGCGGGAACAGTGAAACTGTAATCGCTACGATAACAGAGACCTTCATAAAATCTTTTTCCTGCATGACTGACAATGGCACGCTGATGAGATGCTACTGCCGGCTTCTTACTCGCGTTCTAAATCCCACTGAAGGTGTTCGGATCGCTAGATGCAGATAGTAGACCTCTTCCTACTCCAGGCCCAGTCGTGAGCCTCCCAGATCACGTCGTCGAATCTAACCCTCATTCCAACTACAAAGGGATAGGTGATTGCACCAACGTACATGTACCGGAAGGTACAATCCCCTCGGGTGTCATTGAATCAAGATACACTTCACCTCGTTTCCCCGTTGATCATAATTTGCCATCCCAGATAGCATCCCACTGAATGGGAGAACCAATCAACCGAACCAGCAGATGAAGGTAGCTGAGGGAAGCCTTGCCTTAGCAAGAAACCACACTGTCTCTGAAGGTGTTTGCAGTGTGTAATGTTATCGCAAGCAGGAAGATTGATGTATTTCCCCCTGTGGTCAGGTGGTAATGGTTCTGAATACGTTTTCGTCATGCCCACTCTCAACGCATGCGCCACTTTTAACCGCTCTGCAGCAGACAAGGAATTCGGCAGGCAGTCTGTGGGGTCTCGAAATCGAGCCGAGGAGAGGGAGGAATGCATTATAGAGTCAAAATATTCCAGAGCTTTTCGCGATGGCTGTCCAACTCTTAGCAATGTACTGCACGAATATCTCAGCTTCTGATAGGGCGCTTTGCACGTGTGATGCTGAATCAAAGAGGGAGTCAAGGAATGCAGGAGCAGTCTGAGGTGACTTGAGCTGATGAAGTTCTGACGAGAATTGGAAATTAGGTGGTGAGTTGAAGGAAGTATAACCCGACCTACCAGCAGCTGCATAGATGGCTGCGAGAGTGACCCGCTTCGTATACCAGGAGGGCTTTCGAACGAATTTAAGCTGTGGGAAACAACACACATTTCAAGGAGGCGTACTCCGATGGACGCGTCCTTCGTCACCCGACATGCCTCGTCAGCAACACTTGCTGCGTGCTGTACTGCAGGACGAAGGTCAAGGGGCGGTACCCCATGTCTCGGAGAGACAACAAGTGCAAATGCCTACAAATATCTATGGCATCTATGTAGCGCATAATACGCAATCGACTAACCTCGATAAGATGTTCCAGGACGGGTAGGTTGTATTCGAGGCGAACGAGGAGCGCGCCTTTTACGTTGTCGACCGCGGCAGAGCGCATATGGGCTCGCCCTTCATCGAGCCATGCTCTAATCAGAGTTCTCCGCGCGGTGTCACCCTCACCAAATAGTGTCGTCACTGCAGAGTCGGAGAGCGGTTCGGAGTGGGGCTCGGGGAGAGCCAGCACAGAACGAGCCAAAGCTGTGCGAGTAAATCCGTGCTGCTTAACGAGAGGAACTGCGAGGTTTAACAGCTTTGACCTGCAAGTGTAGTGTAATGATATGACAAAGTAGAGAAATGAGCGTTTTGACAGACCTGAATTGAACGCCTGACATGATTGCGGGTGTGAGTTTGTTAGCGGGGACTAGCGCTTGCCATTTCCGTCTTTTTGTTTTTCTTCTCTTCGTAATCGATTCATCTCTGCTGCTCGGCAGCCCCGACCGTCTTTACGTCCTTTGCCTCATTTACAAGCCGATATAACAATGTCCGACTGGGGTAAATCACTCTTCTCTCTCTACCACCTATTCCCCCACCCCCATCCGCTCCCTAACTGATAGTCGGGGCAGACGGTTCCGACGACAACTCTCCTGTGCGACCCATACCCAGCAAACCTAAGAGTAAATGGGAGGGAGAGGACGACGATAATGACGATCCCGTTGTGCGTGAATCAACTTTTTAACCCAAACGTTTTTTTTCCCTTCTCGGTTCACTGATCTCGTTACGATTATCTATCTTGCAGAGCGATTGGGAAGCCTCTTCCGACGAGGATAAACCTACAACTGCATCTGCCGCTGCACCCGTAGCCCCTCCAAAGAAAAAAGGAACTCTGAAGCAGAAACTCGCGGAAAAGGAGGCCGCGCGCGAAGCCCGCCGCGCTGCAGGGGGCAGCCCGGAGGAGTACGACGAGGATGCGGTGCTCGATCCGCGAGCCAAAGCGCGTCTTGAGAAGGAGCGCGAGCTCGAGTCCGATCTCAATCACGCCACGGAGCTCTTTGGCTCCGCCACCATCAAGGGTGAGTACATGTCCGTTCAGTGCGTTATATTTGTGCTCTCTCTGCTATGTCAGATTTTTTTTTTCTTGGTTTCTATTTCGGCCAGTAAAGCTCATCAGTCCCTATTTGTAGGCTCCTCCAATGCAGATCTGGACAAAATCTTGAAATCGACACCCAAGACCAAGGAGGACTTTATCGAGCTCTCAGACGCCATCATCGCTCATGTCGTCAAACGGCATCAGGACAAGCCGCTATACGCCAGCTTCGTAGAACACCACGTGCGCGCCCTTGCTGCGCCGCTACGTGATGTTGATGTGCGAAAGGCGTCCAGTGGATTGGCTACGCTTGCGAATGAGAAACAACGTGAACAGCGGGATAAAGCTAGTGGAAAGAAAAAGCCAAAGTCAGCAGGAAAGCCCGTTCTTGGTGCGGCTAAGCCCGGGAACAAGTCAGTACTTTTTATTGATATGCCAAATGTGTATCGACATGTAGCTGACCATGGCATTGCCGTCTCACTCTAGATTGGATACGACTGTGTATGATGAGGCGTTGGACGATTTCGGGACCAACCCTGGTGACTTTATGTGAATGTAGCCCTGTTTCGATAGCTGTCTGATTACCTCGCGCTGCTGCCACCATTCTGCCTGTAGACAAGATGCGTAGATTATAATGCAGATGTATCTGGTGGGTGACATGCCCGCCGCTAGCATAACAAACTATTGCTATTCGTCTTCGTCATCATCACTGTCGTAATCATCTTCCTCGTCATCGGCAACACTGATGACGCCTCCACTTTTTCTCTCTTTTATCGCGCGCCCTGCTGCCCCAAGCCTGGCACCGAAAACCTTGCGTGCACCAAAATTCGTCCCGACGTCCCAGATTTGCAACTTTGCCTTTGAACCCGCTGCCGCGAGCGTTAATGGATCGTCTGGCGACCAAACAGCAGAAAAAACCTCGCCCTGTTTTTTTTTTGAATCAGTTAGCAAGTCCGTTCTCCTTTTCTCCCTTCCTCGTGGGGTCAAAATTCGTTAATCGTACTCACCAGTCCGAGGTCCCGACCCGCCACGAGGCTGACTTGCCGTTTTCCGCCACCCGTGTCGTCGTCGTCGTCGGTATCGCCCCCTTGAACATTCCATATTTTCACCATTTTGTCTGTGCCGGCCGTGGCGAGGCATCCGCGGATGTGCGGGTTAACGTCCAAGGCACACGCTGCGCCGTCGTGCGCCGCGATCGTGAAGCGCGCTGGGGACGGTTTATTAAGGTCCGACGGCAGTGTCCGTGCGTCGAAATTGACCACCATTCCGTTCTCAAGCGAAACCTACAATGAAAAAAAAACATTGGTAAAGAAAATTTGATATCCCCATTGCCTCAGAGGCGAGGTCAAATAGGAAACGTTAAATGAGACCCGTACATAGAAGCCATGATTATCCCATGGGTCCCAGCGTATCGCCTCGACGTCCGCACCCACGATGGCGCCGACGTTCGCATCGGGAGCTCGTGAGTCGAATACGCGCACAGTACGATCGTAGCTCCCACTAAGTAGTACTGCCGGTTCTGCAGGATTCCATTGGACGGCTTGGACCTTGTCCTTGTGCAGCTTCTCGAAACTGCGGAAGGCTCCCTCTTTTTGGTCCCTCGACAAGTCCCACAGCTTGACCGTGCGATCCGCACTACCGCTGGCGAGCATCTGCCGTACCGTACGGTTCCACGAGAGCGCGAGAACGGCGTCGACGTGGTATTTTTCATTCCCAGCGCGATGCTTCGTCTTTTTGCGCTTCTTCTTCCCCGTCCCCGCAGGCTCCGGGACGTGCGCCTTGCTGGCCTTGGGGTTCCCGAGAACGGCATCGGGATAAACGGATTCTAGATGATCAATGGAGAAGATTTCAATTTCCGGATCAAGGGTGCCTATGGCGATGTAGTTTCCAAATTGTGACCGGGAAGAAGATGTGGGTCCATCGCCGGTGTCCATGGCATCGCCGTTAGAACAAGCGGTTGATGAGACGGGATAGTCGAGCCATTCGAGACAGAGAGGCATGCTACTCAATAGCAGATCGTGGTGTGGGCCCAAATATTCCGTTGCTTCGTCGTAAACGAAGAAATGCAGCTGAGGCACATCTTGTTCTACGATGGCGGCGACGAGCATGTTATCTGTCGGCAAAATTTCATTTTCCTCACGCTCAAGTTCGTCGTCATCCTTAGAGTCTGCATACGTATCAGGTGTATTGGCAAATGAAGAACATGGCGTACCTCCTTGAGTGTGATGTATGGGTCATCGTCGTTATCACGGTAAAACTGCAACCCTTTTATGTTGGTAAAGGGACCAAGAGCTAGGCAGGGCATATGGTGGTTATCCCAAATACGGCATGACCAGACGCACTGGATGCCGGACCATCCCCTTCTTCGTCATATCTATCCAAATTGTACTTGGAAATATCTCCATTTCGCCTCGGAGTCGTCAACTCCTTGGTCGCATCCTCGTCCATGGGTTCATCGTCCTCGCTACGAGATGCTTAAATCGATCATCCATACCACAAGTCGTGAGACGCACTCTACCCAGGCAGATTCGTCCTCGTCGTAATAGTCACCGTCACCACCCTCATCTCTTTGGCCCATGGATTGCGCGACAGCATCTGCGCGTTCCAATTCTGTATGGGCGTCTTCTAGCTCTAGATGAGCAATCTCCTTGATTCGCTCAATGTCGGCATCGTTCAGAGGCTGTTTTGATGGGTGACGCGCGGAGACTCCCCTCTTGACCCTACATAAGGTGGATCAGCCAGAAAGAGCGAGAAAAGGGTATAACATAACGCGTACCAGGCGACAGAGGAAATTAAGTCACCCATTTTAAGAAGATTTTTGAGGTTGCACAAAGGCAAAAGCAAAGAAGAAAACTGAAGACAAGTAAACTACCAGGGGACCGAGCGGACCGAGAATACCAGCACTGCAAATACGGACCGGAAGGCCCGCTAGCTGCGGGAGTCCCTCTGACCACTGTTGAGGCACACACACCCTTTGAACGTTATCTGTTACTCAGAAAGCATATATATGAGGCAATAGTTGTCAGATCAAGCGTTCGAGTACCAGCGTCCTCCGGATTGCTAGCGAAATTTGATGAACCATCACCCAATGTGACGTCTGCATTGGCCCAACCACCAGCATCTGTAACAGATGAAGTACTAGTACATGACCACAAAAGACATGTTGTATTCGCAAGAGGAAGCAAGGTCGTCTTGCCGCTCACGCACTGTCTGTGCCAAACGCCCCGTGCGCGACTTCCGCCGCTACAAATGCATTACATTCGATACGGCTCTTCTTCACGTCTACCATGAATAGAAAAGCCGAGCTGAAGGTCCCGCTGAGAGTGGAAATGAACGTCACTGGGGTGTCTCTTCAGAGAGTGCGATGCTCACAGCCCAAGCAGAAACGCGAATGGCATATTGTTGTTTCCTGAAGCGGATATAAGTGCCTCAGACACTAACGGCCCAACGAGTGCGGATGTTTTTCCAATCTTTGAGAAGCTCATCAGCATGTGAAAGCGCAAGAAATAAGGTGACTTATACCACAGAGAAGAGAGAAAAGAAAAGAAACCTGCCCAAAGAACAATTTGAGCGCCTTGCTACTGAGTAGACAAGAGTAAATGCACCAACATCTGTGAAAGGGGAGCCACTTCACTAATCATGGTCTGACTGTATGCCCACCAAGGGCAGATCATCAACCCATAGAAAACTTGATATAGCCTTGGATTTGATATAAGCACGTATCGTCCCGGAATATGGATCGTGTATACCACATCTCCCAAAGGTGTTTAAAGCCAATCTTGTTTGTGTGCACCCCAGCGAGACCCCAAGCGGTGAGAACCTAGTGCGAAACAACCGTCCAATGTACTTTCAATTTGAGGAGACCGTTATACAAACCAAAACCCAAAAGGAATTGAAGAGCAACATCTGGGACCACAAATTGATTAGTAACAGGAGTGCAATGACCTATGGGTTGTTTTACGCTTTTCGTAGATATTTTGAATTTCTTCTGAACAAACCAGCATAAGCTGTACGTAGCTTCAGTAAGGCTTCTGTCCATATACCCATGCCACTCACAATGTTCCCACTCCTTGTGAGACAATCGAAACTATTAGTTGGAGAGTGAGCTGCAGTGTCGAGTAGGACACAACGCTGGATAGACGTTACATTTGAAAGTCAGGAATCAAGTAAGAGATCAACGGACCTGTTCTGAAGAGTCGCAATAAGGGTTCTACAACAACAAATGGGTCTGATAAACTGGGGGAGAATCGTGTTGAGCACTTACATAGAGGTATTTACTACATCCCCCCTTTGAAGAAAGCAGTGTTAGTTCCTGTGTAACGACTAGAAAAGGGTGACTTACATGAAGAAGAAATATACAAGATACAAGAAGGTTTGCTTCAATCTAAAACATTCTCGAAATGCGACGAAAACCTGCTTGAATCCAACGGTTGCAAGTGAGGTTCCTGGAGGGAGGGAAAGGCCTGGTCGGCGCTTTTCGAAGATGAACCAGGGAATGGCACAAAGCACTGCGCGATGTGGATAAGGTGTGCAAATACACATATCTCAATAAGCAAGGAAACCTACAGCACATCCCGCCAGAGAATGCGATGAGCACACTGAATGCCCTTGTGTTGTTCTCTACATTTTCATCCGACTTGATTGCTTTAAGAATGCAGATCATGATGAGGAGAATGACAACCTCGCCTGCGGAGCTGACGACGAGCGAAACATTAGAGATGCGATTGCGTGCCATGGATTCTAATTGAGCATGTTCGTTTAATCTACCCAAGCCATGAGCCAATAGTTTAGATACGCTCTGAAAGATGCTGACGATTTAGATCCATTTTTAACGTCGCTTTCAGAGGCTTGAACTTCCATGAGGTTTCGTGCCAGGGCTGGGAACGCGGCATTCCAGAACGTGAGAGAACACTAGGTCAAGGAAGTAGTAGTGACGTTGACAAGTGTATATTGACGGTCCTTACTTGGTATGATAGCACTGGAGTGATAGATGAATGCGCTCATATGAGACGGCAAGACAGAGGCCACGGTGCTTACTTCCGATAATATATAATGCAAGACCTGCACGCCATTGTGATGGGTCTTCAACACCGAGCCAGGCAAATGAGTCTCCCACGAGCAGGAGGGTGAAGAAGATCGTGATATTCGACCTGTGGGAAGATTTCAAGCCCCATTCACAAAGTGTGCTAGGATCCAGTCCCTGCATACCTCCATGTACCATAATCTGCCCACGCGCCAATGGTCAACAAAAGCACTGTTTGAAATGCGAAGCTGATCCCATTTGTGAGGAGGACGATAGCATTGACTGTACAGAATAAAAAGAAAGAAAATAGGCCATCATGCCATCATGAGCAACGCGAGCGCGATACTTGAAGAGGGACGGGCGAGAAGAAAACGGACTATTCCGAACACGTCCCAAATAGGGTAACACGCAATCGGTCCCACTACCGCATGGTGCAGTCCAGGGCGGGTAGTTCGGATCATAACCTGCGAGATAGAGGAGGTTTTGGAATTGTGACGGGCCAATGTTGAACGCTGAGAGTCCGTTGTTACCCTTGGGGAGGGTGTAGGGGACGTCAGAGAGCGAGTAGGAGATAGAAACAACTTACGATATAGTATATATAGAAGCACCAGAGCTCTCGGCGTGATGTCAGCCATTCTCCCATTCCAGTTGCCTGTGGGGAACGCCTGGGGACCTCAGAGAGGTTGATGTGTTCATCTTTCGAGTCGGGAGATAGGGAAGTCATGATAAGGGAATAAGAGGGGGACAAGACGGCCTCACTCTTTCGTTGACAGTTTGGTTCGCCAAGATGGGTGATACGCCTTCTACATTCAACCTCCTTCTCTGTCGGTGCAACAGTCAAGTCCTACAATTTAACACAACATTAACATACACGTACATTTCATAGAGTACTTTATACAGTTTCCTAGCCCAAAACCAGAAGCAATCGAAACGGCACAACCCTAGATATTTACAGCACAGAGCAGACGTGTGGGTAGGAGGTTTTATCACTGCGAAGGTGATCACTAGATCTAGCAAGAATCGGAACGGGCATTCAAAACGAAAAGTAGCCCAAGTGGTTGAGGTCATCTATCGTGGCACGGTGGTATTTCCTGGCTTTACCAGCGAGATTTCGCCCACAAGATGCTCCTTCTTCGAGCCGCGCACAGGGCGGAAGTCACCTAGACGGAATGGGAGGAGACACACAATGTACTGTGACAGAGATCAGTCCGCGGCGATATGTCCGCTAAGGTTAAAGCTGCCCACCACGAGCGATTGACCTGGTAAGCGGATGGTCTGCGTCAATCCAATGTCTTTGTTCTGGTGCAGCTGTCCCTTGATTTTGACGCGCCAACGAGACCGTGGATATTCATTGGTAGGCGGAAGATGCCTAGAGTGACTATCGAGCTCCCATTGAGCTTTTGCGGCCCACTGCGTAGAGTAGAGTGAACTGATGTCTCGAATGGAAAAGCCGCTTTTGATTTGGACATCCTTTCCAAATGCAATTACTTGAAGTAGTTGTACGTCGATAGATGGACCAGAAACAAGATCGAGGACCCTTTCATCTTCGCTGGTCGCAATGAGGTGGATCGGGATCAAGTTGCGTGCCGGATATGACATCTAGATAACCACGCGTAAGCAAACCAAAGTGTAGAATAGTAACCACATACTGGTGGAACGAGCTAAGAAAAAGGTGAGTTTTTGAGGTGGTCTTATTCAGGATCGATGCCTTACCTTGCATTCCACTTCAATATACCGGCCAGACAGGTGGCCCTTGATAAGAACGCCCGGGTATTCTGCTGGTTCCCAGGGTAATTCTACAGCCTGAGGGGGGTCGCGTGGATGTCCTTCTGACATTGGGGATGCACATAAAGGTAATGCTGGAAATGGAATGTAACAGATTTGCTGCGTCACCCTAAAGTCAAAGCCGAAGACCATGACGAATAAACACCATCAAGGAGAGCAGAGACTACGAACCCGACATTCCCGGTGGAACGTTTACGACGATAGATTGTCACTATCAGTCGGAACTCTACGCCTCTACCGTGGTTGTGAGATGAGGGATAGCTGAAGGAAGACCCTGCTAACGATGAACTCGATGACGAAACTACAGGGTCGGGTGGTGAGATGCTAAAGGGCCAATGAAATTGTCCGCCTAACAAAAGTGAGGGGTCGACCTGGTGAGGTATTAGAACCTTCCTGCTCTCCCCTGACGGAATGACAGGGTCGACATCGAACATCTGCAACTGTCGGTATCCGGTTCAACCCTCGATCATCGCCTTAACAATAGGAAACAGACTGACCCCCACATGCAACTGCTGCATATCATTTAGATCGTCTCGGGACAACACCACCAATCCACTTAGGTCTTCGCCGCGATATAGTAGCGGGGCTTGCCGGTAATCGGGTGCACGGCTCCTGATACGAATGAAAGCATAGGTTTTTCCACGAGACGGCAAGTTGTACTGGTGTTCTGTGCTCGCGGGAGCCATTACGGGGTCATGCGCTTGGCTGTTGGCCTGGCTTGCCGGATCCGTGGGGGGCGCAGCGGGTTGCTCTGTGGCAACATGACCACCAGTATAAGGCGACGGCGTAGTGAACCGGCGTCGAATGGAATTGACCAAAGCAGGGGCTGGGTTAACGGAGAGACTGCCGGCACGTTTTTGTGGAGACATTTTGAGAAGGGAAATTGTGGGGGGAGCTTGATGATCCTTGCTTCCTTGCTTAATTTATAATCAGGTCACCAATGATGTTGCTTGGGCGATGCACGTTCGTCCCAGCCGAGTCAGGGGACCGCCAATTAATTTGATTAGCGCTGTGGGCACTGCATAACCAAGCAGCCTAGCGCGAGAGGAATGACGTGCACCAGGCGACACTCGAAATCAGGTTTTTCATTTACCAGAATCCTCGAGCTTGGAACGAGAGTACTACGCGTCAGCGAGAACTGCAAGCCAACAAGCAAGCCAACGGAGCGGACCGGGAGCACAGCTTCTCAACCGACACTTGACTCAGCTAGCTTGAACTTGAACTTAAGTCAGGTTGACACTTCACACAACCATACGCTGTGTACTAGTCAGCTCTCGTGGAACAGCGCCACCAACTGTAAAGAGCCCCACTAAATTTCCAAAAGCCGTGTGCTCTTCACGTCGGTCCGCGCCAACCCCGTGCCCTCGGCATGCCACTTAAGTATACACTGACCCGTCTTGCCGATTAAACCTCCCCCTAGCTTTTGGGTTGGTGGCTAGGGTCGGGACTGATAGAAACTTGCTGATGACTTTCAAAGAGCAACAGGGTAACAGGATTTTCTTTCATATCCCAGCTTGTCCCACTTCTCGAGTCTACGAACGACCTCATCCTTTCATATCTCGTCCGGTCTTGATTTTAGTCTTGGGTTCCTGTGTGGTCTTTCCTTGCATGACTTTCGCCGCATGCGGTCTTCGTCAGTGCTAGTAAAATCTGAGCATCTCAGAGAACCCAATGTAAAGCGTGGCTAGATCGAGTTACAAAATACCTCGACGTCCTCACACCCCAACGATCAACGATAGCAGTACCCCCGAAACTATCCCTTTACTCTTTACGTGCGGACGGCGCTCGCTCGCTGCTCGTCCCCATGATAAGCCCGTATGGTTGGACCCGTATAAGCATCAATTTGCAAATAATACTTCCTTTGGATCCGTATATCACCACCCATCCGCGCTGGAGAACGCGCTGCGCAGTACACATGCACGCGTTTCCGTCTCACGCCGCCATCGTGCCTTGATCTGTTCTGCCACCACAATTCCCCTCTACCTCCCC
>QFDX01001630.1:17269-27533 GCA_003315875.1 Lactifluus piperatus
CCCCCCCCCCCCCCCCCCATCGCCACATGGCCGCGTAGACAAAGGACTGATACAGTATGGGTGGTAAGCTCTGCCTGGCAGCGAAGCATCTTTATTAATCGTAACGGGCCGTGGTCGAGCCGAGGGTTGTCCATTGTTATTTTCTGGCCGATGGTTCTAGCGGGAAGGCAAAAGGCCACATCGTAATGATGCAAGTCTCTCGTCGCGATATAATTCCTTCTCCGAGGTTTATAGATTCTGGGGCTCTGTCAATCGTGGAACTCAGTGCACTTGATGCATAGGGCTTCCATAGTCATTTTTCTGGACACCGCATCTCATTACTCCATCAGCCGTGTAGCTGCCACTGGCAGAATTTCGGTTTGATTTAACTTTGGACATTGGTGATTACGTAGATAAATATCTACCTTCTCTGTGCTCTGGAAATAGCCCAAAGTAAAACATTAATATGATCCAAGTGATGATCATGTCCACGGGGTGGCACAGCACCGCAGTATTATCTATACAGTATGTCTGTCAATTGAACGATGAAGTGTACGTCTAATACATGATAACCCCTATGTATACATCAATTTTTGACTGATCTGGTATTTATTAAGCTGTCTTCGGATGATGAGGAGATACGCAACCAGCATAGAAATTAACATACAACAAAAATAGCGCGAGTGTAAGGAGATCCCCCGAATGGTAGTGAAGGCAAAAAAAAAACAGAGGTCATTGAGTCAATGAGAAAAGCGTATGCGTAGGCGGACAGCACAGTTGTTCATAGCGTTATGCCGTGAGAGGAATGCAACCCATACAAAGCGGCTTTTCCGGGTCGTGGGGTGTTGTAGGTTTGAAATCTGCCGCACGGAATGTGTAGAGGCACGCCACGTACTATGAAAGACATCAGACGGCGAAGATCCTGCCAAAATTAGGACTACACACCCTGAGAGCCATATTTGGCTGCTCGATGCTCGGACGCATTTCGACATCAGCTGTCCGGCAAAACTCTCCGTCGAGTCTGATGCGCCAACGACGACGTGGATGCTCATTGTCTACTGGAAGTTCCCTGGGGAGATCGGATCTGTCGAGTGCCCAGATAGCTGCTCCGACCAGGTCTGCACGGTGATACGAGCTACGGTCTAAAAGGGAGAAGGGTTTGAGGACTTTTGAATTCTTGCCAAAAGCCATGACTTTGAACAGCCGCACGTCGATGGCGTGTGGTACGGCAACCAGCTCAAGCGCCTCATGACTTTCACTTGTCATAATGAGGCGGAGTGGGATGGTGTCGCTCACCGGGTATGAAACCTGACAGATCATGTATAAACAAACGAAGGTACAACTCTGTCATCACATACGGGTAATACGAGCTTTTAGGCAGATAAGCCATAGAAATGGTATCATTCGGGATTCACTGCTTACCTTGCATTCCACAGCGACCTCGATATGACGACCGAACATGATGCCTTTCGCGAGTACCGGTTGGGATTTTTGACACTTATCCGGCCAGGACGAATTAGGGAGATTGGGGGTATGATCGAGCATGGTTGGGGAGGCACACTTTGGTGTAACTTGGAGCGGTGCATAAAAGATTTCTGTCTTCACCCTGAGCCAAAGCCAACGACCCCAGTAAATAAACATTCATAGAGGAGAGTAGAGAGCACGAACGCCACTTTACTCTTAGCGAACATTCTACTACGATGCGTGGTCACTGTGAACGTGGCCGACGAGATTGTAGGAAGAGGCGATGAAAAGGAAAAGGGCCAACGATATTGTCCGGCCTCGAGAAGGGAATTGTCGACGTTCCGTAGTGACAGGGCGCGCTTAGTCACGTGTGATGGGACGTTTGAGTCGGAATCGAACACTTCCAGCTGTGGGTATCCGGCTCAATCAATACTCTAACGATCTGCATGCGCACTTACTACGACATCAACCCTCTCAATACCTCCCAAAGCACCCAAAGACCACAGTATGTGTCCTCTTAGTTCTTCTCCGATGTACAAGACAGGAGGATCACAGGTTGAAGATGCACGGCTTATGAGCTCAACGAGGACACTGTCGGTACGATGAGACTCTATATTGTACTGGTGAGCCGTGCTAGCGGGAACTACTGCGGAGGGATCATGAGCTTTGTTGTGTGCCTGAATTGCCGTATCTATGGCAGGTTGTACAACTGGTTGTCCAGCTGCAGAAATGCCATTAGGAGAAGTGTAAGGAAGCCGGAGCGGAGGTGAGAAAGAAATGGGACTGGAGACAAGAGTTGAGGTAGAGTCGCGTTTGGGTTTGGGAGTGGAAGACATCGGAGTGGGGAGGGGGTGAGTCGTTTAGTCATTTCGCAGTAACTGTTACTTATAATTGGTTTTTAGTGGGATCTAGGCTGTGTCACAGGCTTAGACCAATCACCTGGAAAAGCTGTCCTAGTTGCGCGCCTATAGGCACACGTGCCTTGTAATCCCGGACCCGACTGGGCAGTGTTTGAAACTTTGAGCCAGGTGCATGGAAAAGGGAGGGTCTCCTAACTAATAGTCACTGAGCATATATACCTCAACTATGTTGTAAGGAAACAATTGAGAAACGTGTGGTCAGCCAGTTAGCAGCCAATTATGGGAACAAGGACAAAGCCATACTAGTACATACTTGGTTGCATCAATGATGAATGATGACCTACTGTACGCGCGGCGGAGAGCGGAAATTGTAATCAGGGTTGCACGAAGCTACAGTAAACTCGGTTCAGGGGTGGGTGATATGTGTTCCGCTTTCGGTCTGAGACGCAAGAAGCGGACGGAGGTCCTGAGCCCGGATTGGTCGAGGCAGGTATCAATAAAATCCGGGCGTAGTTGGTAGCGGTAGCGGTGCTGTAGTTTGCTACTTTAATAGTGCGCACAGTGACTGAGGCCAGCGGAAATTCAAGCAAGCGGTCGGTCGTGTCGTATGGTGCCCGGGTGCGGGTGTGTCGGCAACGGCAACGCCCGAATAAGGGACCGACCGGACAGCGAGAGACACAGTGAGAGACACAGCTTGAACCTCAACCCTGCACATCTTGGACGCATGTTCCGTGCCTTGCCTGTCGTGAGACAGGCAACTTCTAAAAGGAATGGTGGTCTTGTTCGTATCTCTCGTAGAGTGAGGTCTTTCCGCCAATTCTCGCCGCTTACAACCAAATAACTCTTCATCCTTATCCCAGCGACTCGTGACAGAAACAACCGATGCAACAGCTACCTCTTCTACCTCTTCTGTTACTCCAACAAAACGAAAGAAGCACCCGATTACTAGGTTCATCTTCTATACCACGGCCGCTACGACAACCTTCTACATCAGCAGCGCGTTCATTGCGTTCAACAACGATGCCTATCACGCCTTTTTCCAGCACCGCATCCCTTTTGCTCCCAAGATCCTCCAATATGGAGAGGACCACGGTTGGGATACCCTCACAGTTGCTGATGTCATCGTGAATGCCTACGACGGTGTCTCTGGGGCTTACTCGTATGTGCGTAAGCAACTCGGCTATTCAGTTGAGGAAGCACCTGCCAAGATCCCATCAAAAGAAAAGCCTTTGAAAAGGGCCGCAGAGACCAAGGCCAATGAAATCGAGGGACGTGTCCAAAAGGCGGTCGACAGACTTAAAACTGACGTCACGGCGAGCGCTGACAAGACATATGACCCAGGTGTTAAAGCTGCAGTTATCGCCAGACATCAGGCGATTCAGTTCTCAGAAGGTGTAGAAGAGCTTGTTCTCGAAGCAGAATCCGCACTTCGGGGGAAACCATATAAAAAGTCACTACCGAACACCCAATTTGAGATGACCGCTACACCTGACAAGCCAACGTCAACAGTTTTGGTTGCCCCAGAACCTACGCCAGAGTCCAGACAGATGGAACCCACAGAACCCCCACCGAAAAATGTCTACGACGTACCCCTCCCTCTTGGCCATGAGCCCCCACCTGGCTTCATCCGGCCTGCCCCGCCGAAGCCTCCGAAACCGCTAGCACCCGGAGAGCCGCTCCCACTTATCGCACCCGCCGTCGAAGAACTCCATCCTTCCGACCCAATGCTCACCCACCTTGCTAGCACGATTGATTCGCTCGCATCCTTCCTCAACGCGAACCCCACAGCTGCGAACAAGGCGCGTGATGTACTGGATATTGCTAAGAATGATCTATCCGCGTTGGAGCAGAACTTTCAGCGCCTGCGCGAAGAGGAGAAGGCAAAAATGGAGCAGTCACTGGATGAGCAAACTCGAGAGTATACTCTTAAGTTACTTGAACTTGAGCTTCAGGCACAGGACAAGCTTGACGCCCAGGAGACTGACTTCCGTACCTTCTATGAAGAAGAGAAAGCCCGTTTCGCTAAGGCATACCGAGAGAAGATTGAGCAGGAGTTACGAACACAGAGTGACATCATTAATGAGCGGTTCGTCGCTCTTCCATTCACAGCAGTCCCTTCCTACTGATCTCGAGTCTAGCCTAAAAGAGGAAGTCATTGCCCAAGGAATTGAACTTCAGCGTCGCTGGATCCGCGAAATCAAAGTCCGTGTGGAGGAAGAGCGCGGTGGTCGCCTCGCCAAACTGGACGAGCTTGCAGCAAATTTGAAACGCCTTGAGCGGGTCGCACTGGATAATTCGACCTATCTCGACGAGAACTTGCGCATTCACGCGCTGTGGTCCGCCCTGCGCGCCGTCAACAATGCCATCGACGCACCCGCACGGCGGCCATTCCGTGACGAGCTGCGCGCGCTTCGTCATGTCGCGGCTACGCGGAACGACACCGTTGCTGGTGCCGCCCTTGATGCACTCGAGGCAGGTGACGCACCAGATATAGGGGTTGAGCCCCTTGCAGACCTCGCATCGTGGTTTACGACGAGTGTCGCGCCTGCCGTCTCACGTGTTGCGCTTGTGCCGGACGAGGGTGCGGGTGTGCTTGCGCACGTCGCATCGCATGTACTATCTGCGTTCGCCTTCCACCGCCAGGGGCTCGTGCCTGGGGACGACGTCCTGAGCGTCCTAGCGCGCGCAGAATATTATCTGAATGAAAAGGATCTGGATAGTGCGGCGCGTGAATTGAACCAGCTCCGCGGGACGGCGAAAACTTTGTTGAAGGATTGGCTTGATGCGGCGCGGCGTCGATTGGAAGTACAACAAGCACTAGAGGTATGCTTTACGCAGTTAATGTCCCCCCCTCCCCCCTCCCGCTAAAACATAGAATGACTTTGTAGGTCGTGCACGCTCAGGCTACCCTTGCGTCATCACTTGTAACGCAGGGACATTAGATACACTTAATAGAATAAGCATGCTTGTGTTCGATTGCCCGTCCTCTCTGGATGATTTCCCGCAGCCATAAACCCGTCATATGTCCATTTGGCTCAAGCAAAACACGTAAGGTATCGTCAACACAATGGTGGAACGAGATCCCATATATCTATGATATGCTACATGCACGGCGGCGGCGGTGGTGGCGGCGCCGACGCTGCAGATCCTGGATAGCTGATCGCCTGCAATGCACACTCACAGATAACCTGCGCGCGGCGTACGACCGTTTGTGTGGTGTGGCCCGGAGTGACACCAGGTCCTGGTGGCGAATGATACACCTTCACAAGACCAGGAAAAATCGTCGCTCCAACACGGTCGAGCTCTCCACGCTCGCTGCGACGGCAGCGCTTAGCGAGCTCGACGCGATGGGGATACAACGTGCTCGCGAGCTCAGGTACAAACGATCGGTAAAACATGTCCGACGCTGTGCCTGCCGCTGCAGGACTGCCGTGCAGCATGCGTGAGAACTTGTATGCTTGGTCGAGGACTGCGCGCGTTCCGAACGGATCGTCTGGTTGGTCTGTGAGCAGCGCCGCGAGGGACGGTACGTGTTCCTCAAATATCATTCGGGTCGTCTCGGGTGCTACATCGTCCACGGCGGCGGAGAATGTTTGGCGTCGCCAGACAGCCGCCACAGTCGGATCACCTACCCCAAACCAAAGATGTCAGTCAGTACACCTAATTTATACTTTACGTAGTTGATCTATGGGGGCAACGTACGTGCAAAGAGGTGCTCATGAATACGTGTGAGCTGGATGTTGGCTTCCGCAGAACTAGTGATGATCAGGCAGTTTATGATGCCGTCCGATATGGCTTCGGACATCGCGTGCCGCAGCAAGCTCTGCACCATCACAGGCCGTGCGTCGGGCGTAAACAAAATGGTGTCCCCTGCGCCCGCGAGGTCCGCCAGCGCCGCGTCCTGCAGCGTCGCAGCGGGCACAGGAGAGAGGCGCAGTAGGTCACTGGCCCAACGATTAATCGTACGCTCGAGCTGGGATGCCGTGTTCTATGCATGGGTATAGAAAGGGGTGCCGCAATCCACGCCCCCGCCGAAGGTAGGTGAGGAGCATGTTTTGGTTGGTGGGGAGGAGAGGGAGGGGGTGCAGGACGTACTTTGATGTGGTAGTCATCGACGGAGCTCCCGCCTGCGCGTGGGCCTGTTAGAGATTGCGTCTCGGACGGCGCGCCTTCGAGCGAAGCGATGCGCGCTTGAAGCCTTGCGATCTGTCGTTCCTGCTCTTCGAGCTGTCCCCGTTGTTCCTCGACTTTTTGATGGGCTATGGCCTAGGCGAAATTCGAGCCACATCCAGTGAATCAGCCGTCAGTAAAGCATAAGTGACAACAGATTCGCACAAAGTTGGTCAAGGCATATCGATACTGTTCTCCAGAAACCTGATCAGTTGTATGGATGGAGGACGCCGTCATGGTATGTGGTATGTGTGGGACGTCTTTCGGGGGGGACGGGGTTCAAGGCCCCTGTGGGCGTCTACCTGGTCAGGGGGCGCGGGGCTGATTGACCGCGCCCCTTCAACATATATCATGGTCCGCTGGACGGTACATGACGTTGGTTCTTAAGTCTATTTACCATACAAACTCTCCACACCAAACTCCCCTCCACTGCCACGGTCAAGCTGGTTGAACGGATCGCGCATACTACCAGTTTTAGCCCGCCAGAGCTGGGTATACAGGGCCTTCAGCCTTTGCAAGTCGGCGTCAAGTGTCGCGATTTTGTTTGCGAGCGCCGCAAAGGAGGCATTCTGCGCCTCGAGCGTGGTCGTGATCGCTATTCGGGCGTTTAGTAATGTTGAGCCGTAATCCAATGAGGCTGACCTTGTGGTGTATGTTGCACCTGCTGTGCAGCCGAGGTGAGCTTCCGTTCAATTTGCTGCAAAGCACGAAATTATTATAGCCCTGCTGGAAATCAATAGAAAGTTAAGAGGCTTGCCTCGATGGTTTCTTTATATGACTGCAGACGCCTACGCATTTGGTCCGTTATCCGTGTGAAGAACCTGTAGGATGTCATACTGGTTGTAGGAGTATTCTTCTACTGAGGGTAAAGACTTACTCAAGAGGGAAGTTCGCGTGGTTACGCAGATATGCTCCATGTTGTTGGGGATTCCGGAAGCCGTCGATGATGTGCACCGCAATAATTGTATCCTGTACCGACTGATCAACTTTTGTCTTCAAATCGCGTGTGTTGAGTATGTCATTTTGAAGAACAGTAATCGAATTGATGAGGTCCTAATGCACAGTTAGGGCTTCAACATGTGAGGCAGCATAATATAAGCGACCAACTTTATGCACGCCGCGGATCAACTCTTGACCCTTGGCTGCCTCTTCTCCGACCTTTCGTTGCTTTAGGTCTTTACTTATCTGTACTCTCCCCTGGATATGTGCTCTGACACGATTTGATGATGTGAGATGCAATCACAACCACAACAAACGTACTCGATATCTTCAAAAGTTTTTTTCACAGCGTCGGGAAGGTCGTTAAATTTCGTGGACTTCGTAAACAGCGGCTGTCCGGGTTGCATAACCGATTGTTGCATAGGATAGGGTACTCTGAGTCATGTTCAGCGAAGACGAAGGTGATGACCGCGGTGTCACAAACCCGAACCTGATGAATCAGCATTAATTTTGGCGGTTTCGTTAAGGGTACTCACCCTAACTGCTTGATGGAATAAGCGGAACCAAATGCAGAACTTTTAACGCATAGTGTCAGGAACGTAAAAAAGACGACAAAAACAGGCCAGTCACGTTTGTTGTTGTTGTTGTTGTTGTTGTTGTTGCTGCTGCTGCTGCTGCGGTGGTTGTTGTCCGAACAATGAGGTTCCTGGTCCAGTTCCTTGCTGCTGGTTCTGGTTTGGACCTATACTTATGTTACCGCCAAAGGCTGACTTTGGTAAAAGAGGATTTCCTGAGTTCCATGCTGCTCCGCCAAATGCTGGGGTTCCTCCGGTAGAGGGTGGTTGACCAGCGCCGACTGTTGATGAGCCGAAAAGGCCAGGGAGACCACTACCTTGATTTGCTTGCGGTTGAGCTAACAAGGACGTACCGAGTTGCTGTTGTTGCTGTGGCTGGGCCTGGCCAGGGTTGCCAAAGAGAGGTTGAGGTTGGCTCTGCTGCTGGCCAAAGCCAGAAAAGAGAGATGGCTGAGTCGCTGTTTGACTATTGCTTGCTGCAGAGGGATTGGCGTTGGGCGTAGTTGCTGCAGCGAACATGGATGGCTGCATGATCATTGGTCACGATAAAGCACCCTGAGATCAAAGGACGATCGAGATGATACTCACATACATAAATCACTTCACAAGCGGAGCCTCGGATTTAATATAATAAATGAAAGATGCGGACTTGGAGCCTGGACGTACACCCTCGCGTCGTGTCGTGAAGTATTGTACTAGTGGTCACGTGATCTCATAAACAGTGAATTTAGCTTTAGTTTTATTCCATCTCACTGTTCACTGACTTTACGGGATACAGTATGCTCCCAACACACAGGAGTGGGCCCATAGGACATTCGAGTTTTTTGCATGCTGGCCCGGGGCGACTCGGACTCTGAGATGCCACGTTAAGTGATCTTACTCTCTCACTCGCTATCTTCGTTCGTACGTCCGCGGTATTGCCACGGCTTCTTGCTGGCCGCTCCGGAGAGACTCGCACTCGGAACCGGAAGCTCTCTATTGGTTCTCACGCCCGTGGCTCACATTCCGTTTGATGCTTTAACTAACTCAGAGTAATCAGTCTGAGTAATTAATCGCCCTTTCTCCTGGAAACGTTCCATAACATTCACAATTATTACGGTCTCGCTTCTTTACTCTCGATCGTGGCTGTGCCAACTGTCCACCCCATCCGTATCCGCCATCCCGGACACCTCTGCTACCATATATTCTCCCCGCAGTCTGTCTCATCCTTGCTATTATTACAAAGAACCAGGGCTAGTACCACCCCTTCTCTCCCTGCCTTCTCTTGATCATGGCTAACCCATATCCCTCATTACCTCCCAACGTTGTAACGAGCCTCGTCGATCGAGAGACGCCATTCTCACCTTACGATTCCAGGATAGATATCTCTATCCCCGCATCGTCTCAGTCCAGCTTTCAATCACAAGCTAGTCTTCCTTCCCTAACATCAACTGTTCGCTCCCAGCACCACTTCACTCTCAAAAACAGCCGAGGCAGCACTCGGCCTTGGCTCACGCTGATCCTAAGCAGTCGCTCGCCGAGGCCAAGATACCTTCCCATGTATATTGGCAACGATGAAATAAGTGGAAGTGTTGAACTCGATCTTCCCAGGCCGGAAAGCATACGCCAGGTGACAGTAGCGGTGTGTCATTTCTCTCCATCTCATTACTCGCACGTTGCAATTGCCTTACAACCCATTAGTTCAGGGGCGAGGTCACTCATCTCACTCAAGAGCCAACTATTTTTCTTGAACGGCAGGAGATCCTCGTGATGCAACCATCAGGGAGGCTCTCGGGAAAACTTTCCTACCCGTTTAAATTTAATATTCCGAAAGATGTTACCGTTTATGAGTCCGAATGGGCTTTGGTACATACCCTTCCGCCAAAATTTCACGAGAAAGGGGTTATATATATCGACTACAAAGTTGTAGTGACGGTGAAGCGCGGCAAGTTCACTGTGGACAACACGTGAGTCCTACCCCTACTGTTTCCTGCCAGCCTCTCGATGCCTAAACCCTCTTCACTCCTCTGCAGTCTGTCGACGAATATCGTCTACCTACCAGAAACAGTTGCCGAACGTCCATCCGCTCTTCGTGGACAGTCAGAAATAGACGAAAGCCCACTGGCACCACCAAGCCAGGACCCAGACGGTTGGAAAACGCTTCCCCCGGTGGAAGCCGTAGGCACCATTGTTCCCGATGCTACTGTGACAGCACAACTATCAATCGCCTTCCCAGTACGGCTCGCTTTCTCTAAAGACTTCGCTGGTTCTTATTCTCACTTCATTTGAAACAGTTGT
>QFDX01001631.1:0-24079 GCA_003315875.1 Lactifluus piperatus
AAGGTGGGCCTTCTTTTTTTTTTTTTTTTAAAAATCAGCATTTATATTCTGCAACATGTAACTATGACAAAGACGCAGTCCCCACGTCATGTGAGATTGGGAGAGGCAAAAAGGGGCATGCGAGGAGTTTGGCAGAAATCTCGACATAGTATAAGAAGTTTTTGCCAACTTTTTGGGACGTATCGGGGTTATGGGTGTGTATGTAGGTAATAGGGAGAGAGTGATGTCCCTCCGCAGCAAGGCCTCAATGGGCGTAAACTATCCTGGTTCCCGGACTTGTCTTGGGCGCGCACAGGCTTGGGTCGTTTTGAGGAAAAGCAAAACAAAGGTGGACCTTCCTTTTGTGTAAGGCTTGAGCTTGAGCGCTTGAGGCTTGGTCTGAAATACCGAAATAGCCGGTGGTGTTGAGAGTCGCACGTGCCGATACGCCCGTCGTTAATTATGTAATCGTATGATGGGGACGGGGACAGATGATGAGTGTGCGACATGAATCTTGGCTGAGTGCAAACGTTATATTGTCATCTACCTTCCTCCCACATAAAAGGAGGTCTTTCTGCTCCTGTCATGGCCCACCTCCAGGCTATCATTGCTCTTAAGAGATCTCTTCCCCTCACAAACTCGCCCACATAAACCTAAATGCCTAGTGAATCGTTCTCTCACAGTACTCCTCCCTGGCATGACCAAACCAATTCCATCCCCAGTACCGAGGTCAGCTCTGTACCCTTGCACCATCTGATCTCAGTCTACATCCTCACATATTTCTAGGCCCCGCCTCCTGCTGTTGCTAATCCCAATGATGAGAGCCTGCCAGGCTCATCGTTTACCTATCCCTACACTCCTATGAACCACACCATTTTTGAGCCTACTTCTCAGTACACCAGTCATATGGGCTATCGTGACCCTTCTCCCCAGGTTACAGTTAGTTATCCCTCATTCGTCTGCCTTCATTCTTCCCTCGTTAACAACAGCTTCCCCCCAGGGTGTTGGAGGACAGCATACATATCAAGGCAACGAGGGTGTCGGTCACCATTACCCTCCTACTGGGACTGCTGGACACGTCTCTGATTGGATCGTCGCTCATGATCTACCTCGACCAGAGAACAATCCTCCGCTTGCCCCAGTATATGTTTGTGTTTCCCTCTACCAAGTACATAGTATGCTGTTCTTCTGACAACATTTGTAGCCGCAGGGCATGCCAAATGACAACGTCATTAGTCATGGACTTCCTCCGCCCAACATAGCGGTTCCCTCTCAAGGAACTCCCGCCCCAGAACCCTTCAGAATGTCTGCTGAGGAAGAGCTCAGGCAGCTTGCTACCAAATACGTTCAAAACCCTGACTTGCGTGTCGATAGGGTTCGAGTGAGGCACAGTCGCCGCTCTGGTAAGGTCAAGGTAATGATTTTGTTGGAGCTGGACGACATGGCCTAAATACAAGCTTTACTGTGTCGTGCTTTCGTTGCGTCCATTGTTTAAAGAACAGAGTATTATTCCTAGCTCAACAGTTGTGGATCCGAGTTGTCTCTTTGAAAGGATGAGG
This sequence comes from Lactifluus piperatus, assembly GCA_003315875.1. NCBI lineage: Eukaryota > Fungi > Basidiomycota > Agaricomycetes > Russulales > Russulaceae > Lactifluus > Lactifluus piperatus. Next base: position 1,539 of record QFDX01001631.1, read on the forward strand.
AAATATATGGGTTTTACTGCATTTCGTCGAAGTTAACAAGTGTGATTGTTGCGATTAGTACATATATCTATCCACATGAGTTGGGTGACAGGGGGAGTGGGATGGCGATAGTCAGAAGAAAGGCCTTAGATATAGAAATGGGGGATGGTCCCGTTGTATGACTGTGTGCACCTTTACGTGTATTCAAATTCAGGATCAACCACCTGGCAAATAATGTGTGATAAATTCATCAGTGAGCAAGCGTCTAATGTCCAAGGTCTGTGTTATCTGGGAAAAATGTTATACCACATCGCCTCCTCCACCATCCGCTCTGCAGGCACCACCATATTTGGGGCGTCTCAGCGTCTAGCCCTAGGCATGTATATGCGGAGACAGCCGTGCCCCCGTCGCCTGTCCTACAGCTGAACCCAATCACTACGAAATCGCGACGTGAGGCGGCGTCAATAGCGTCAGCGGCGGGGAAGCCCGCTAATACTGAGCCCGCGGAGACAGAGATTGTAGGAAAACGCTCAAAGCAGATCAGGAACAGCTGCGAGACACCGCCATGTGGCGCGGGAACTGCATGGCCCTAGTGTGGGAGTGTAGTCTACGATTTCAATCATCTGCTCTGCAGAGAGGAGAGAGAGGCGGATGTATCCTTGTGGTGAAAAAAGGGACGGACAATATTTATTGCGATATGTAATCATTGTGATGTCATTTGGCCAGAAGCCTTGGTCGAACAGAGAGGCTACTAGCACCAGGAGAGGCTATTCTCGTCACTAAGCTACCCCCTTCCTGTCGTACGGTTTCTGTGGGAAAGAGCAGGATCGCACGGTGCTTGCGTTCTTGTAAAAGCGCATCATATATAAGGTCACTCTGCATAGCGAAGTAAGTAAAGTAAATAACCTCCATATCAGATTCTCGCGGATTATGAGGTACCTGCCCGCCGACAGAATGACGTAGTTATTTAGTGCTCCATCTCAGTACCTCTCCTCCCACCGCATGGCCAGTAGACCTGCAGCAACATGGGAGTGGAACCGGTCACAGGGATAGCCAGTATTTCGCACGGACGGTCACAGGAGACGTAGTGCAGATAAGTATGTGGCATACGATCTCAGTGTCTGGTGCAGAACGCGAGTACGAGAAGCCAGGCGGTAGTCTAGTGCGATCAGCTGAGAGGGCACTGCGAGAATATAGTCTGGCTGATTCCACCGGCTAAGGGTCCGAGATCCACGTAGCTTATCTTCGGCCATCAACTCGAGAGCTCAGCGGTAGTTCCTTCACCCGGGACACCACAATTTGCTCAAAAGGGAGACACGTGGATGTAGAGGAAATCCGTGACTACATCAGTATAACAAGCCCGGCAGTGGAGCTTGTCGCTCTCAAAGAGTCAAAGTGAGGGTTGGCGGTCAAGAGGGGGCGCTGTGTGCCCCTATCCTTACCTGAATAATTAGTGATGTCGATTGTAAAAAGCATGCATCAGCACTTCAAACACACCCGGATGATAGATTGGACAGGCTACTTAGTAAAAACCATTCAAGTGTTGTCTCCCACAGTCGGTCGGTCGCGTACATGTATATGTCATTCAGCCAGTCACACATCAGTCACGCCGGCAAACCTGCACGCAAGATGGCAACCCCACCATCACTGCCATTGTCACCATGTCCAAGGCACAAACCGCCCTAGGGAAATACTTTCAGCTCACTACTATATCCGTATACTTTGCTGTGCCATAGCCGTCGGGTTGGTCGGAGAAGAAAACCAGCAATACGGGGTTACAGTGTGTTCCCGGATGCCATAAATGCCAAAAGCGTCCATTTAACAGATGGACACATAGTCCTCCCGGACAGCGGAATCCCATACTGGATGGCTAGAATTCCCCAGAGGGCTTCTAATTAATTGTGGTCCCGTAGGTTTCTGATCTAGGAGTTTATTCGCAGGGCTCTCTTACTATTGGCCGCGAGGTTCACACAAACTGCCATCATGCGATCTCGCCCCCTTTGTCACGGCAAACAAAAGAGTAGCCGCTTATCCCCTTCCTAGCTACGCACTGCCAAACCACTCTGCTGGGTCGTGTCGACGTCGCGTCAAGCATGGCGAGCGTTCTTGATTCCGTCCCAGTGCTTCGGCGTCGCCATTTCCTCAGATGGTTCGTCAAGAAATGGCCAAAATCACCTCAACCCACTTCTTACCATTTGGCCCTGACGACGTAGCAGTATATAAACTCCGCCCAAATCAGCGTGACAGTCGACCATTGTTGCTCATTGAAAACCAGCTTGCGCGGCTCAAAAATACCCAGAATGTCATTGGTAAATGTATTGAAATACATGGGTCGAATCTCAGGCAACCCACTAGGAAGGGACATCTGCGTTGAGCAACAAACCGATGAGCGGTGGAATAGGGGAAGGAGAATCCGAGGGCCAAGAGAGGAACAGGGCAGCAGGTGCGTGCGATAACCATTACGAGAGGCAGTACGATAAGTAGACAGAGGATGAGATAAGCGGTGGGCGTCCGTCCCTCCTGGTGAACCAACGAATGTGGCGTGAGTCCCCCTCCCAACAAAAAAGAACAGAAACGAAGCTATCAAAGATGGCTGCAGTGGTCTTAATGACCTATTGAGTCGTTAACTATACTGTGACCAAGTTTGCTTCCTTGATGCCAGATGTGTGCCTAATTACCGTCAAATCCATACCATAGACATCAAAGTTGAGATCTCAGATCTCAATTTCCCATTTCCCAAAGTCAAGGTTTTATCCACCCGCCGTTCATTATGTAATCGCAGATGCTATACAGTAGTTCTCAGTAGCCGGTCACGGTTCCCCAATACGCCTCCCATCCACCTTCAAGTTCCTCCCCTATAAAAGGAAGCTCCTGTCATGGCCCACCTCCAGTCTATCGTTGCTCTCTCCCCCTCACAAACTCGCCCACATAAACCTGGCCTAAATGCCTAGTGAATTCTTCTCTTTCACTCATGACCAAACCAACTCCAACCCCAGTACCGAGGTCAGCTCTAACCTTGCGACCTCTGATCTCAGTCTTCACCCTCACATATTTCTAGGCTCCGCCTCCTGCTGTTACTAATCCCAATAATGAGCACTCGTCAAATGAGCGCCTTGCAGACTCATCATATACCACTTCCTACGCTGCTATGAGCCATACCAGTTTTGAGCCTACTTCCCAATACACTAGTCATATGGGCTATCGTGACCCTTCCCCCCAGGTTACAGTTAGTCATCCCTCATTCGTCTGCCTTCATTCTTCCCTCGTTGACAACAGCTTCCTCCCAGGGTGTTGGAGAACAGTACACATATCAAGGTAACGAGAGTGTCGGTCGCCATTACCCTCCTACTGGGATTGCTGGACACGTCCCTGATTGGAGCGTCGCTCATGATCTACCTCGACCAGAGAACAATCCTCCGCTTGCCCCAGCATATGTTTGTGTTTCCCCTACCAAGTACATATGCTGTTCTTCTGACAACATTTCTAGCCGCAGGGCATGCCAAATGACAACGTCATTAGTCATGGACTTCCTCCACCCAACATAGCAGTTCCCTCTCAAGGAACTCCCGCCCCAGAACCCTTCAGAATGTCTGCTGAGGAAGAGCTCAGGCAGCTTGCTACCAAATACGTTCAAAACCCTGACTTGCGCGTCGATAGGGTTCGAGTGAGGCACAGTCGCCGCTCTGGTAAGGTCAAGGTAATGATTTTGTTGGAGCTGGACGACATGGCCTAAATACAAGCTTGACTGTGTTGTGCTTTCGTTGCGTCCGTTGTTTAAAGAACAGAGTATTATTCCTAGCTCAACAGTTGTGGATCCGAGTTGTCTCTTTGAAAGGATAATGAAATATATGAGTTTTACTGCATTTCTTCGAAGTGAATGAAGTGTGATTGCTGCGATTAGTACATATATCTATCCACATGAGTTGGGTGACAGGCGGAGTGCGATGGCGATAGTCAGAAGAAAGGCCTTAGATATAGAGATGGTGGGTAATCCCGTTGTATGACTGTGTGCACCTTTATGTGTATTCAAAGTCAGGATCAACCGCCTGGCAAATGATAAGTGATAGATACATCAGTGAGCAAGCGTCCAATCTCCCCAAAGTCTGTGTTATCTGGGAAAATTCTGCCACATCGCCTCCTCCGCTACCATCCGCTTTGCAGGCACCACCAGATTTGGGGCGCCTCAGCGTCTAGCCTAGGCATGTATATGCGGAGACAGCCGTTCCCCCGTTGCCTGTCCTAAAGCTGAACCCAATCACTACGAAATCGCGACGTGGCTGCGTCGATAGTGTCAGCGGCGGGGAAGCTCGCTAATACTGAGCCCGCGTAAATAGAGATTGTAGGAAAAACGCTCAAAGCAGATCAGGAACAGCTGCGAGATACCGCCATGTGGCGCGGGAACTGCACGGCCCTGGTGTGGGGGTGTAGTCTGCGATTCCAATCATCTGCTCTGCAGAGAGGAGAGAGGGGCGGAGGTATGTTCGTGGTGAAAAAAGGGACGGATGATCTTCATTGCGCTATGTGATGTCATTTAGCCAGAAGCGCCGGCCGAACTGAGAGGCTACTAGCACCAGGAGAGGCACTTCTCGACAGTAAGTCAGTAGCCTCTTCCTGTCGTACGGTTTCTGTGGGAAAAGAGCAAGATCGAACGGTGCTTGCGTTCTTGTAAAAGTGCGTCATATAAGTTCGCTCTGCATCGCAGAGTAAATAGCCTCAATATCGGATTCTCGAGGATTATGAGGTACCTGCCCGCCAACAGATTGACGTAGTTATTTAGTGCTCCATCTCGGTACCTGTCCTCCTACCGCATGGCCAGTAGACCTGCAGCAACATGGGAGAGGAGCCGGTCGGAGGGGTAGCCAGTAGTTCGCCACTGACGGTCACAGCAGACGTAGCGCAGATATATATATACTGCGTATGATCTCAGCCTCTAGTATAAAAAGCGAATACGATAAGCCAGGCGGTAGTCTAGTGCGATCAGCCGAGAGAACACAGCGAGAACACAGTCTGGCTGGTTCCACGGATTCCACGGGTCAAGGGTCCAAGCTCCACGTAGCCTATCTTCGGCCATCAACTCGAGAGCTCAGCGGTAGTCATTTCACCCGGGACATCCAACTTGCTCAAAGAAGAGACACGTAGATGTAGAGGAGGCTCGAGCCTACGTCGGTATAACAAGCCCGGCAGTGGGGTGCTTGTCACTCTCCAAGAGACGTTGGGGGTCAAGAGGGGGCGTGCACTTGAATAACTAGTGATATCGATTGTAAAAAGCATCAGCACATCAAACCCGGATGATAGATTGGACAGGCTAAAAACCGTTCAAGTGTTGTCTCCCACAGTAGGTCGCGTAGTCTGGAGAGCGGGTCACGAGGGACGTCAACCGAGACTTGCACGTGGCCAATGAAGCTATGAAGCTTAATGAAAGTTTCCTCACGTAAGCAACCGTGACTTGAAACTCACACGCCCGAAGTCGCTTGACATGTCCTTGAATAACGATTCCTTATATTTCTGTCCGCCTGCGGCCTTTGGCCCATGCAGCTTAGGGACATCTTATCACTGCACCCACTGCATCTCCATTTGGACAATACAAATTACATCCTACAATTTCGTCCATCGTGAAAATTTGCTCGTACTGAGATACAAACATGAAACCTCCACACTACGATCCATCCACGGTCTTCTGCGTTGGAAACAGACTCGTAACCTAACTTACAAAAGTGAAGAGCAAGTGAGGAACTGCCCCGCTTCAGCGCGAGTAAAGCCATTGGACGCTGGGCACGAGACTGACCTGGAAGCGTTGGTTCTCCTTGAATTGTCCGGCAGGGGATCCGTCGAATGCCAGCGATAGCACGTCCCAAGCCGTGAGCTCAACCAGATGACACGCAGGCCTTCGTGTCGTGGGCAACGCGCATCAATGGTACGGAAGTTGCACACTTCGCGCGGAGGACATATAAACTAAGAGGGCGGCCTCTCCTTGAGCGCTAGGACGAATGGAAGGGTATCTAGGCACTGCCATACCTGCAACTCGCACTCAAGTTCCTGCTCAAAAGTTTCGCATTCCTGCTCGGCGCGTTGCCGAGTGAAGCGCGCAAGCCAACCAGCTTAAGCGCTGGGGTCGGATGAGTATTCGCACTCATCAAACATTGCCTCAATGTGTCCCGGCATGTCCTCTGCATCATAGGTTAAGATGTAGGAAGAGGTTCCGCTGAACTAGTATAAGTGGCATTACCAACTATTATGTGCAGAAACCTACAGACCAAGCGTCGTGGGTCGCCAGCTCGTCTTTCTCCGGCTTGGGAGTCGAGCGCGTGATTTTCCCATCTGCATCCTTATGAAACTCGAGGAACGCGATAGGATAAGTCTATGTCTAATCAATCGTATTGACCCTCTTAAATTACAGGAACGCGCTGACCTTGGTCACAACCAATTCGAGGTGCAGAGCTGACCCTGGTGCTAGGGGATGGAGTTGGATTGGTAACGAGGAGTACTGAACAATTCACTAGGGATTTAGGACGGACTTATGTAGGCCACTTTGTGAAGGGAGAAGAGAAACGATTGCCTGGAGGTGGGCCATGACAAGAATGATGAAATATTTTTCAACACTTGGGAACGACAGACGGGCGGTAAGACGGATGTGGAAAGCGTTCGAAACGCCGATTTGGATCTTGGGACGGACCTAGAAATCATGTTGGCTGTCATGCACGGGCTCTGCTCTGTCAACCAAGCTTTTTGGTGGCGCAGTCGGTAACGCGCCTTCGGTCTTGTAGTTTTTCACACTTGATGCCTATGTGCCCATATTGTTGCATCTACTAGTACACTACGTTATAAAAGGAGGTCCTTCTGCTCCTCTCATGGCCCACCTCCGGTAATCATTGCTCCTCAAAGGGCCCTTTCCCTTCACAAACTCGCCCTCATAAACCTGTCCTACATGCATGGTGAATCGTTCTTCCCCAGTGCTCCTCATGGCCAATTCAATCCCATCCGAAGCACCGAGGTCAGCTCTACATCTTGCAGCCTCTCATCTCAGTCTTCATTGTCCCATATTTCTAGGCACCGTCCCCTGTCACTGGTCTAAATAATGAACCCCCGCCAGATGAGCGCCTTTCAGGCCCATCGTTTACCGGTCCCTGCACTGCTATGAACCACACCGAGCCTACTTCCCGATACAATAGTAATATGGGTAATATGGGGTATCGTGATCCTTCCCCCCAGGTTACAGTTAGTTATCAATTATCTTTTTACCTTCATTCTTCCCTCATTTACGACGGCTTCCCCCCAGGGTGTTGGAGAACAGTACACATATCAAGGCAACGAGGGTGTCGGTCACCGTTACCCTTCTACTGGGACTGCTGGAGTTGTCTCTGATTTGCGCATCGCTCCTGATCCACGTCGACCAGAGTACTATTCTCCGCTTTCCCTTGTATATGTTTGTCTTTCCCTCTACCAAGTACATATGCTGTTCTTCTGACAGCATTTCTAGCCACAGGGCATGCCAGATGACAACGCCATTATCCATGGACTTCCTCCACCCAACGCAGCAGTCCCCTCTCAAGGACCCGCCCCAGCGCCTTTCAGAATGTCGGCTGAGGAAGAGCTCAGGCAGCTTGCTACCAGATATGTTGAAAATCCTGATTCGCATTTTACTAGGGTTCGTGTGAGGCACAATCGCCGCTCTGGTAAAGTCAAGGTAATGATTTTGCTGGAGCTGGACGACATGGCCTAAATATAAGCTTAACTGTGTTGTGCTTTCGTTGTATCCGTTGTTTAAAGAGCAGAGTATTAGTCCTAGCACAACAGTTGTGGATTCGCGTTGTCTGTGCGAAAGGATAAGGAAATATATGGGTTTCTTTGAAGTCGGTGAATAGAGAAGTTGTTGCGATTAGCACGTATTTCTATCCACCTAAGTTGGGTGACAGGCGGAGTGGGATGGCAATACTCAGAAGAAAGGCCTTAGATATAGAGATAGGGGGTAATCCCGTTGTATGACTGTGTGCACCTTAGTGTGTATTCAGATTCAGGATCAACCACCTGGCAAATGTGTGATAGATACATCGGTTAGCAAGCGTCTAATGTCTACAAGGTCTGTTATCTGGGAAAATTCTGCCACATCGCCTCCTCCGCTACCATCCGCTCTGCAGGCACCACTATATTTGGGGCGCCCCAGCGTCTAACCTGTATATGCGGAGACAGTCGCGTCCCCGTCGCCTGTCCTAAAGCTGAACACAATCACTACGAAATCGCGACGTGCCGCTGCGTCGACAGCGTCGTCGGTGGGGAAGCCCGCTATGTCGAGCCCGTGGAGACACAGAGATACGAGAGTGGGCGTAGGAAAAAGGCTTCATTCCGCCCGAAGCAGATCAGGCATAGCTGCGAGGCACTGCCATGTGGCGCGGGAACTGCACGGCCCTAGTGTGGGAGTGAAGTCTGCGGTTCCAATCATCTGCTCTGCGGCTCCGGGAGAGCCTGAGGAGAGGGACGGATGTATGTTTGTGGTGATGTCATTTGGCAAGAAGCGCTGGCCGAACTGAGAAGCTACTAGCATCAGGAGAGGCACTTCTCGACAGTAAGTCAGTTGCCCCTTCTTGTCGTACGGTTTCTGTGGGGAAAGAGCAGGATCGAACGGTGCTTGCGTTCTTGTAAAGCGCATCATATATAAGGTCGCTCTGCATCGCGAAGTAAATCGCCTCAATATCGGATGCTCGAGGATTATGAGGTACCTGCCCGCCAACAGATTGAGGTAATTATTTAATGCTCCATCTTGGTACCTGTCCTCCCACCGCATGGCCAGTACAACATGGGAGGACGAACAGGTCGGAGGAGTAGCCAGTATTTCGCCAGTATTTCGCCACTTGACGGTCACAAGAGACTTGGTGGCAGATAAATGTAGGTTGCACGATCTCAGTGTCTAGTGCAGAAAGCTAGTACGAGAACCAGGCGGTAGTCTAGTGCGATAAGCTGAGAGGGTACAGTGAGAACACAGTCTGGTTGATTCCATGAGTCAAGGGTCCGAGATCCATGTAGCCATGTAGCCTATGCCATGAGTCACGTGCATTGTCGCAATACGAAGTTTAGGTATCTTCCTCACGTAAGCAGCCGTGACTTAAAACTCACACGTTCGAAGTAGCCTTGACATGATCCCTTATATTTCTGCCTGCCCTGCGGCCTTTTGCCCATGCAGCTTAGGGACATCTCATTTATCGCACACATTGTATCACACTTCTGCCTTCACATACTTCAAAAAAACGCAACGAAACTCCATACAGTCAAACCCCTCTTAACCCATAGCGTTCGGTGGAAGCTCACAGCTATGGGTTATGAGGGGTTATGGGAAATGAGAGATGTTCGAAAAAATATATTAAAAAATCAATTAAAATTTTATATTACACGAAGCTATTTTTTGAGGTCTATAGGTTGGTATGGACTATTTTCGGTGGAGGTAGTCTGTAAGTTGAGTTGATACCATAGTGTGAGAGCTTTCTAGATGAAGGCTATGTCTAAATGAGCCCAGAACTGCTTCCAGTTTACGTGTGAATGGGTCATTAAGGGTATCGACATAGTTGCTGACCATGGAAAGAGGTTTTCAGAAGTTTTATTTATTTGTTTATTTACATCACACAATATTTTGGACCATTTTGGTACAGACCTATGTTGGTACAGGCCCAAATAACCTTATATATACTAGTGAACCTATGGGTTTTTATTCGAAATAGGTATGGATTATGGGGTACAGGGATGTTATGGGTTATTTCCCGCGCTTTCCCGCGAACCAGGTTGGTGGACCCAAAAAGGTATGGGCTTTCACGGGTTATGGGTTACCTGGGGTATGGGTTAAGAGGGGTTTGACTGTATATTCCTTATTCCGATGTCAATCAGAACAAACGCGGTCAGAATATATGCATATGTACTTGGTAGAGAAAAAGACAAACACATAATCGGGAAAGTGAAGGATAGTACTCTGGTCGAGGTGGACCATGAGGGGAGAGGAAGACTTCCATTTATAACGAGAAAGTGATTGCGTAGTCGCAACAATGCAAGTCCATAGGCGTCAATGGTGAAAGATCAAGACCAGGCGTAAGGAGAATTGCGAACACAATATCCGCAACACGTGTTTGAGGTACGACATAACTCAAACACCTCAAAACACGTGTTTCAGATATTGCGTTCGCAATCCTGAACATGCCCGATCGTTTGATGAGAGTTCAGTATTTGAACGAGTAATGGGAGGCGGTACCTAGAATTATGCGACAGTAGAGACTGGGATCAGAGGCTGCAAGGTGCAGAGCTGACCTCGGGGCTAGGGACGGAGTTAGATGGGTAACGAGGAGTACTGAGAGAGAACAATTCACTATGCATTTAGGACGGGTTTATGTAGGCCACTTTGAGAAGGGGACGAAGAAGAGCAACGATTGCCCGGAGGTGGGCCATGACGGGAATGATGACATTTACCTAGCAGTTAAGAAAATCCCCAAGAGGGATAGAGGGGTGGTAAGCCGTCCATCTAATCAGGCGAGAGCAATGGGACCGACTGCCGATTCGTGTGACAGGGTGCGTGCATGTGGGCTGTGTGGCAGAGCGGGAGATGGAGGTCCGGGACACGGGCGAGGGTTCTCTCGACGAGACGTATGAGGCGAGACGCTTATGACCATGCGATGCCAAGTGAAAGTGGGAATACCTTGGGGAGGTACACGTTAGCCACCGCGCGAAGCAATGTGACCTGAGGCATGATATTTGCGGGAGGAGAGAATCCCTTCTTTCGAGAGCAGCGCTACTGCTGCGCGGCCGCGGGGCCGAGGGTGCTGACTCGTACGGATCTGCGAGAGCGACGGGCTCAGGAGGTGATGAAGGCGCGAGGCATGTGAGCCTGGTCACAACGCCGTGCTCACGATGTGAGTTTTCAAGGGCATCATATGGGCTTGAGTTGAGTCTGAAAGGTTTGATAGTATCATCAAGCTTGGTGTGAGCAACAGGGAACATTGAGGCATGGACGTTTTGTTACTCGTACCGTACATATATTGCATAATCAACCAATTCCATGTCATTACGGGGACCTGATGGTATTGGGTATGATGCTTTCTTGAGGGAGATATGTCGAACGAGCTGATAGGCAGCAAGGTGACCCGTTCATGCACATTGGTGATAGTTGCGCAGAGGGGTGTTGGGGAGGGGGGGGAGGAGTAGAAAGGGAGGGAGGGAGGGGGAGAGGAATTGGATAGCGGGTCGCAGAGAGTGGTAGAGAGATCCCGATTACGACATACAGCTTATAGATACAGTACACATACACTTAACTTAACTCTTATTGGTGCTATACTCTTTTTGTTCATGTCCATGTGCTGTTGGGTATCAGCAGCAACCACCACCGTCGCACGGTCGCCACGACCGTTTCAACATCGCTCTCCACTTTTCGGCCGCTCTTTCTCAACCCCAGTTGTTTTCATCGGTTACCGTGGAGTAAGTCTTTGGAAATGTCGAGGTCATTTTTCAACCCTTCGGGCTTGACTGCACCACGACGTCGTGGGCATGATGCTATGCTTCTTCATGGTACAAATACTCGGGGTGGGTCACATCCGTCCGGTTCTACTAGTAGGTTCAGGGTTCTGCTTGCACACTGGCATACGCCTTTCCGCAAAAGGAAGGCAAGGATTTGCTTAGAATGGCAACGCCCGTCCACCGCGGTCGATTTCCAGTTCCTGTTGTCTTCAAGGCCAGCCTGTCGGCTGTAGCCTTAGCGCCAGATCGCTATCGTTATAAAAGGAGGCCTTTCTGCTCCTCTCATGGCCCGCAAAAGGAAGGCAAGGATTTGCTTTGTATAGCAACGCCCGTCCACGCGGTCGATTTCCAGTTCCTTGTCTTCAAGGCCAGCCTGTCGGCTGTAGCCTTAGCGCCAGATACGCTATCGTTATAAAAAGAGGCCTTTCTGCTCCTCTCATGGCCCACCTCCGATAATCATTGCTCTTCAAAGGACCCCTTCTCTTCACAAACTCGCCCCCATAAACATATCCTACATCTCTATGCCTGGTGAATCGTTCTTTTCCAGCACTCTCCATGGCCAATTCAATCCCATCCTAAGCACCGAGGTCAGCTCTACATCTTGCAGCCTCTCATCTCAGTCTTCATTGTCGTATATTTCTAGGCACCGCCCCCTGTTACTGGTCTAAATAATCAACTCTCGCCAGATGAGCGCCTTCCAAGCCCATCGTTTACCAGTCCCTGCACTGCTATGAACCACACCATTTTCGAGTGTACTTCCCAATACAATAGCAATATGGGTAATATGGAGTATCATGATCATTCCCCCCAGGTTACAGTTAGTTATCAAGTATTTTTTGCCTTCATTCTTCCCTCGTTTACGACGGCTTCCCCCCAGGGTGTTGGGAAACAGTACACATATCAAGACAATGAGGGTGTTGATCACTATTACCCTTCTACTGGGACTGCTGGACATGTCTCTGATCTGTGCATCCCTCCTGATCCACCTCAACCAGAGTACTATCCTCTGCTTTCCCCTGTATATGTTTGTCTTTCCCCTCTACAAGTACATATATAGATATTCTGACATAGTTTGTGGCCACAGGGCATACCAGCTGATGACATCATTGACCGCGGACTCCCTCCACACAACGTAGCAGTCCACCCTGGAGGAATTCCCGCCCCAGCACCTTTCGGAATGTCCGCTGAGGACGAACTCAGGCAACTTGCTACCAGATACGTCCAAAACCCTGACTTGCGTGTCGATAATGTTTGCGTCCGCCGTCGCTTTGGTAAAGTCGAGGTAATGATCTTGCTTGAGCTGGATGGCATGGCCTAAATATATAAAACTTAACGAGCCAAGTTGTGTTGCACCTTCGTTATATCTGTTGTTCGATGAGCAGGGCATTAGTCACTGTATAACAGTTTGTGGATCTGGGCTGTCTGATTGATTTTGGAATAAGGAATATATGAGTTTCGCTGTGTTTATCTGAAGTACGTGAAGGCAGAAGCGTGATTATCGCAAGAGGTATATCCACCACATTTTCTTTTATATCCAAGACCTTTCTTCTGATTCTATCGCCATCCTAATCCGCCCGTCACCCAACTCGGGTGAAGTGGGGGGGCGATGACATATAGCGTACGACCTGTTTGTTACCTTTTCAAACTCAGGATCATTCACCCTGGCAAATACACGCATCATAGAGCCGTCAGCAGGCACACATCTATTGTCCACAAAGTCTGCTTTATCCGGAACTTGCGCACTGGAAAGTATATTTCATTACTGATTCACCAGACAACTCAAAGAAATCATACTGTATCGTGTGGAAGGGATAGGTACTCTGCTCTTTGACCTGAAGCCACAAAGTGCATGCGATTCGGTATCGACAAAATACATTTATCCTATGTTGTCCATCTCAAGCAAAATCATTACCTTGACGCTCTACAAGAGCGGCCGCCTTCCCTAGCAGAGGACCTGGGGGGGTTCCCTTGGTGGAGCTTTCAATGCTTGGTAGCAGAGCTGCCTGCCAACCATAGCGCCATTGTATGCCAGTGGATCACCGTGACTTATAGACCCAGTCAGAATAACTCCACATGCACGTCGTAGAGAAGAAAACATATACAGGGAACCAGTATATACTCTCGGAGGTGGATATGGACCGGGCATAGAAGCAGGAATAAGATTCGGAACAGGACGATAACTTTCGGCATGAGATCAAAAAAGGAGATTGGAGGGTGAGGTAGATAGGCCAGGGGCAAATGACCGGAAAGTATGTTGGGTGGCCCCAGGAAGACGAATCGCCAGACGAAGCGTGGTTTCGATCGTGGCATTGCGGGTGGTATTGATTGTGCAGGTGGCAAGATGCCCAAGAATTTGTAGAGTACTCTCACGATGATCTGATCTGATCGTTAACCTACCAGGAAGGAACATCGGCGTTGAGCAACAAAACGATGAACGGTGGAATTGGGGAAGGAGAATCCGAGGGCCAAGAGAGGAACAGGGCAGCAGAGGCTGTGCGATAACCATTACAAGAGACAGTACGATAAGTAGACAGAGGATGAGATAAGCTGCGGGCGTCTGTCCTTCCGGTTAACCAACCCGAGTGTGGCGCGAGGCCCCCTCCCAACGGATAGGCGTGCGAGGGATGGCTAGGTACCCTTCTGCGGTAGCAGATGATGCACGTGTTGGAGTGGCCGCAACATCGGAAGACATTAGATTCAACTGCTTTACAGGCGCTATAACATTATTATGGTATCTAAAATGAGATGTCAGCGCATGGAAAAGGTGAGAGGGGAATGAGGAGTTGAACTTCTGTTTCTGGCGGTTCGAGCCTAGAACGATCATGAATTTGTCGGCGTGAGGCATTTTGTTGTGATTACGCCGGGGCATGGCGCTTAGGGATAGAATACGAGATAACGCAGGTGGCCGCAACGGTCACACATGAGCTTGTTATTTCGACCTGACTAACAGCTGAGGATTCTGCAAGAGCGCTCAGTCAGAGGAGCTGGGTCTTTGAGGCGCAATCGAGATTTCGCCTGACTCGAGCATACCAAACAATGGGCTTAGGGAGAACGAGTGAGAGTGGTTGGATAATGGAGAGGGAGATCAGAGGGGAGATAAGTGAGGATCTTGTTAGGTAAAGCAAGGGATGAGATATGGATCTCGGGAAAAACACGCACCATGACGCACCTTGTCAGTGAGAGATATAGCCTGACACAACTGGAAGAAGAAAAAAGAAATGAAGCTAGCAAAGACGGCGGCAGCGGCCTTGATGCTATTGAGTCGTTAACTATACGGTGACCAAGTTGGCTCCCTTGATGTCAGATGTGTGTCTAATTACCGTCGTATCAATAGACCGTGAAGGCTGTATGTGACCCAGAAATGAAGGAAACAATGTTGATCAACTTTTCATTCAATATCAATGACTCGGAACACAAAAGTCGTCAATTTATTCGTTAGGGCCAAGTCCAAGGTCCGGCCAAAATACCAACGAAAATGTCTGAAACGTCCTCCACAACCAGAAAGAAAAAAGGCGTCATCAACGAACACACAAGTCCGTCAATTTTATCCGTTAGGCCAAAGTCCAAGTCCGGCCAATCCCAATTTAAAAAAAAAAAAGTCTTCAAACGTCCGTCCGACAGACACAACCAGAATAGAAAGAAAAAAAAAAAGCGCAAAAACGAGATAAGAAATTGTTCTTTCTAGCCACCCTGTACCGATCCAAAACCTTTCGGGCAATTCTGGATGGCAATACTCGACGAGCCGCTACGCATATAACATATCCTCGCTGTGGCGCACTGACCAGTACATGGCTTCGTGAGTACCGATTGCTTCCCTTGGAGATTGTTAAACGTCTGTTTATTTTTACAACAACAAATCCGTCAGTCAGTTAATGGAGACGAAGCACGAAACCTCGCGTACCGCAACGAGGCTCGAGTTCGCTTCCATCTCTGAAACGGACAATAGAATCAGCACGGAAGCGTTGATCGGGCGGGCGGTGCAAGAGAGGACGCACGCTCAGTCACGCGATGCCACCACGTTGCGTTCAACGGATCATCCGGGCCCCACCCGGCGATATTCTTGCCGTACGTTGCACGCGTATTGTACTCGTATATATATGTCGGACCGAAAGTAGTCTGTGGGTCTAGCGCAGGAAAAGAGTTGACGTCGCTTCGCCACCTGCATTTTCCTAGATTACCCTTGTGTACTCTCTGCAGCTAGTGAGCAACTCACGTATGGGCATCCAGGATATCAAATGTCTAGTAGGGAAGTGAGCAACGAAAGTCGAGTTAAGAGCAAGTGTAAGCACTTACGGCAGAGTCGACTTCGTACACCCGGAAGCCCGAGTTCAAATTCGTGAGAGGCGTAATGGATGGTCCGATCCAGGACGTCGTGAGTGCTGTCTGCGCACTCATATTCGTCGCGTTGTTGGCGTAGAAAATCTTTGTTTGGCTGACTTTAGCAAGCACAGAAATGGCAATAAAACTACAGCGAACCGAAAACTCATCCTCATGGGTATGGCCCCAGAATATATCTGAAAAGCTACGTCAGTCCTTTGCATGCCATTTGAATGTCGATAAGGGCGCACTTGCAATAACGTGTGGGGAGAAACGGTCGACACTGACATCAGAAGTTAGTCTCACCGTGGGAAAGAAAGAACGGTACGGTCCCCTCACATCTGGTAAACTATGGTGGCGGACGTCAGCTGGTCAGGGTTACGAGGGGCGCCATAATACACGACACTTACAGAGATTCGTTGGTGATTCTAACCCATTTGTCCCATCCCAACCGCTGAGGACGTGACCGAGAATCCAAACTGACGGCGGAAATCAGTAAACATATATCACAAAAGGGGTTTCTAGAGAGACACACCTCTGTCTCCTTGGTCTTCAGCATCCTGCAGCTCATCTGTCAAAAATCGCAACATCCCCGAGTTGTCTGGTTGACTGAGGTTGAAATAATTGAACCAATTTTGACTATGAGGAGTATTAGTAGTTAGCAGCGTCACAACGTTTCACTTGAAGAAAGTGCATACCGATACCCTGAATCACATAGCGATGTCACGGTCAGTTCTGTATAATCTGGCAAACGCAGCTGTACATACAAAGGTCTGTGTTGAGGGTAATCACACGGAATCCATCCGTGCGCTGCACGCTATACGCAGCATAGTGCGCCCGTGCCTGAGCCGCCGCACTGTCGGGGATCCACTGCTCTTGCTGCCATAGACTCGAGACATGGTCGTAGTTCCTACAATCTACCTTCAACGTTCACCCATAACTATATCAAAAGTGCACTAACCAGCTAAACTGGTCGCCGAGTGCACCTCCCAATGAATGAGGCGTATCCTGAGCTCTGCGATAATGCGTTAGCAACCTCATAGTATTGCATTACGAAGTAAGTACATACTGATTGTAGCTGTCGTGGTTTCCCAATGCAGCGTAGACGGGCCCAGCATTCAGCATACGCTTGAATAGGTCATATACCACTGCCTATCTCGGAATAGGTGCTCGGAGGTCTCAAACAATGACACAATCATGCATACCTCTGTCCACGTGACATAATCCCTAAATACCCGGTTTAGGTCATAATTCAGTCCCTGGAAGAACCTCGGCTCACCTGGACAGCTGATTCTCCACATCGTGCGAAACGAGGTCACCTGTATATATTGTCCATGCGAAACCTGTGCTCTCCGTTCCGGTAAGCACGGGAATAGCCTCGAGGGCGGCAGCCGCGAGTGAGAAAGGAGTGTCGCTGTCCCATGTCATGGAGGGATCGATCAATAACCACCCTACTTGGTTTTGGACGCCCAATCAGTGGACGCACCACAAAAACCAACCGAATCGCGGTGCAGGAATGACGGTCTTGTTCGGACTAGCCGTATTAAAGTTATTCGTGCGACAACACAGACCGGAGGTGCAGTTCGCCTCTGCGCCTGTCGCATAGCCTACAGTATACGAACACCGGTCAGTGGCGGAATGGTTAGACGGGATTCGAAGAGAGACGCACGAGGATCTATGTGGAAGTCGGACAGGTGCAACACCTTGAGTCGCTTCCCGCTTGGTTGCTTTGGCGACGGTAATGGATTGGGCTTTGGCTTGGCAAACCAACTGGTGAGGTTTAATGGAGGGGTAGGCGGGAGCGTACACGCGCCCCCAACAAAGTTCTGACATATCAACTAGAAGCGAAGGGATGAAACGTCGGGGCTGTGGTGCTGGCATAGACGTAAGCGACTAAGCGTACCTGGCCGTCGTATCCCGCCACATCCGCATTTGCGAGCACCTGGGCGACGACAGGGCCCAGCGTCGTCGAACTGAACGTTGTGTTGCACGTTTTAGAGAGCTTGAACAACTGGCAAAGGAAAACTATTAATGCCGGGACTTGCTGGGGTGCAGCGAGCGAGAGGAACTTGGCGATTTCGAGGGTGCTGGTGCAAAGCGCGCACGTGTTATTCGTAAAGGCGGTATTGTTTAAGAGCCCTGTGGCCTGTTTTATCGCGTTGCTCAGGAGAACATCATCAGAGACCCGTGGCGGAAGAGGGTGTGGATCTTGAGGGTCATCCTGCAGGCAAAGATGGTGTGAAAGACGCGTCAGGAAATAACAGAGTGGAAAGGACAGACTTGGGGAATATTCTGAGGGTCGGTGAGCCCAAATGGGTAGACTTTGTGCTACAAGATACGCGTCAGGGAGTTGAATGGTTCAGAAAAAGTGGGTATATATACGCACGAGAACCGGATCAGAAATCACGGGCTGGGGCTGAGCCGAAGTGGCAGTCGGGTTATTGTAATAAGACTGGTACCAGGACGTCGGAAAGGCACCCGGTGCAGTGAAGGACGATGGCCCATAGGACAAGGCGGAAGCTGCCCTAGCCTGCAATGCGAGGATAAATGTGGCCAGAAAGATAACAACGATAATTTGAGTCATATCGGCTCAGATCCCCCGCGGGTACTATCCAGGAGAACACCGTGATCACGGCTGCAAAGACGGTATAAATAGCGGTGTTCGTTAAACGTGCACACGGGACAAGGACCGAGTGGTGCCCTTTGGGATAAACGTGTTGCCTGAGCTGTGGTCGTCCTATTGGAGGACCTTCCACAAACCAAGCCACGTTCGAAATCTTCTGAGGTACGCCAGGGGGCCGACTCCACCACCCACAAGCTACTCCGCGGTATTTCCATGCCATGCAGTGCACTTGTCATTGTCATGTCACGTAAGGTATTGATTGCTTCCTTGACATGTGCACGCGGACTGTGATCACGTGGTTATTTAATCCTATAGGATCGACGCCCACGACATTCAAAGTCTTCAAACTGATTTTTGTACCTGATAGCAGATAAAAAATGGACATTGTTGTGGGTATAGTACTCAGGTTATATTAGTCATACAGTATGCAGTATGTGTAAGTAGCAAGGCATGATATCGACTTAGCTGTACAGGGATATTATATTACCCCTCAGGATAAACATAAAGGGACGTGGCAGTGTAATCGTGACTGAAAAACGCTTTGACCAGCTTGTAGGATCAGAAGAGCACAGAGTGTGTGCAAGTAGATGTTGGAGATTTGACGAGTCGTCGGAAGCGGCTGTGAGCAAGTACTGCCGGATCAGACCAAAAATTCAGCTACACTGCAAGTAATGATGCAATGATGGCTCACCGTGACGCAGCATCTCATGAAGAAGAGCTCTGACTCGAGCCACTATCCGGTGTGTTCATGGTGTCATCCCCACTCCCCGGCTTCTGCGATGCTTTTTATGAGAACGTGCTTGCACTCTCTCCTCTGCATGTTTGCGTGACTCCATCCACAGGCGTAAAGTGTAGTAACGGAGTGACTGAGTCTCAGATCCCAAACGACGTAAGGGCGAAACATGTCATCGCACATTTTTCAGCGCATAGAGTTCATTATGTAATGGCTCCATTAACGTAATTTTTAATAGTACAGTACAGTAGAAACGGGTCCCGTACGGGGAACCCGAGATACCAGCCAATGCATCGCGGAGTTGCCAATGTTGAACTCGATCTCGAAACTGCGTCAATTGACTTGGAAAAACAGACCCCAGACACTCCAAGCCAATCAGCTGAGCCGCCTTGCGGACGGACTCTGAACGCCTAACAATATACCCTGAGCCACTCATGATACAGGGCGCTGTCGTGGTGTGAAAAGATTTGCTCATGTTTATAGAGTGCATCAACGACGTCTGATGAGCTGTCTTCCATCGCCCAATGTGTCCATGCCATCTACCGAACCCCCGTATTTCCACGTGACTCTTTGTTGAACGAGTTGGTTTGTCTAAGTTCTCAAGATCTCAAGGTGATAGCCGGAGATAGGTGATGTGGTCTCGGACCCTTGACCCGTGGAATCAGCCGGCTTGTTCTCGCAGTCACTGGGATTGTACGCAACATGCACTATATACGCTACGTCTCCTGTGACCGTCAGTGGTGTAATACTGGCTACTCCTTCGACTAGTTCCTCTCCCATGTTGCTGCAAGTCTACTGGTCATGCGGTGCCAGGACGGCATACTCGAACCGCGTTTGTTGGAGGACAGATACCAAGACGGCGTACTCACAGCCACACCTTTCTATTGGCGGGCAGATATCTCATTATCCTGGCGGCGTAGCATGCTCCCGAACAGGTCTCAGGTGCAAGAATACAGTGATGCGCTTTTAGGAGAACACAAGCACCGTTCGTTCGTGCTCGTTTCCCATAGAAACCGTACGACAAGAAGGGGCAACTGACTTACTGTCGAGAAGTGCCTCTCCTGGTGCTAGTAGCCTATCTGTTCGGCCAGCGCTTCAGGCCAAATGACATCACATACTAGTAGCTCAATGAAATCTGTCCGTCCCATTTTTTCACCACAAGAATACCTCCTCCCCTCTCTCCTCTCTACAGAGCAGATGTTTGGAAGCGCAGACTTCACTTCCACGAGGGCCACGCAGTTACCACGCCACATGGCAGTGTCTCGTGGCTATTCTTGACCTGCTTCAGGCGGAATGGCGCCATTTTCCTACACTCCCTCTTCAATCTCTGTATCTCCACGGGCTGCTACACGTCGCGATTGCGTAGTGATTGCGTTCAGCTTTAGGACAAGTGACGGGGCGCGGCGGTTTCCGCATATGTGCCTAGGCTACACACTGGGGCGCCCCCATGTGTGGCGGTGCCTGCAGAGCGGATGGTAGTGGAGGAGGCGATGTGGCAGAACTTCCCAGGTAACATAGACTTTGTGGACACTAGATGCTTGCTTATTGATGTATCTATTATACGTTGCCAAGGTCGCTGATCCTGAATCTGAATACACGTAAAGGTTCACACAGCCAACAGCATCCCCCCCCTTTCTTTTATCCAAGGAGTTTCTTCTGACTATCGCCATCCTGATCCGCCTATCACCCAACTCAGGTGGATATACGTACTTGCGATAATCACGCTTCTGTCTTCACGTACTTCAAAGACACGCAGCAAAACTCTATATATTCCTTACTCCAACATCAATCGGATCCACAAACTGTTATGCAGTGACTAATGCCCTGCTCATCGAACAACGGATATAACGAAGGTGCAACACAATTCGGCTCGTTAAGTTTATATTTAGGCCATGTCATCCAGCTCAAGCAAAATCATTACCTTGACTTTACCAGAGTGACGGCGGACGCAAACCTTATCGACATGCAAGTCAGGGCTTTGGACGTATCTGGTAGCAAGCTGCCTGAGCTCTTCCTCAGCAGACATTCCGAAAGGTGCTGGGGTGGGAATTCCTCCAAGGAGGGCTGCTGCATTGTGTGGAGGGAATCCATGGCCAATGATGTCATCAGCTGGTATGCCCTGTGGCTACAAATGCCGTCAGAATATCTGCATATATACTTTGTAGAGGGAAAGGCAAACATATACAGGGGAGAGTGGAGGATGGTACTCTGGTCGAGGTGGACCAGGAGCGATGCGCAGATCAGAGACATGTCCAGCAGTCCCAGTAGGAGGGTAATGGTGACTGACACCCTCGTTGCCTTGATATGTGTACTGTTCTCCAACACCCTGGGGGGAAAGCTGTCATCAACGAGGGAAGAACGAAGGCAAAAAACACTTGATAACCAACTGTAACCTGGGGGGAAGGATCGTGATTACTATTGTATTGGGAGGTAGGCTCGAAGATGGTGTGGTTCATAGCAGTGTAGGGACCAATAAACGGTGAGCCTGG
Organism: Lactifluus piperatus; assembly: GCA_003315875.1. Lineage (NCBI taxonomy): Eukaryota > Fungi > Basidiomycota > Agaricomycetes > Russulales > Russulaceae > Lactifluus > Lactifluus piperatus. The sequence goes on from QFDX01001631.1 coordinate 23,164, forward strand.
AAGGGGTTCATTTGACGAGAGCTCATTATTTGGATGAGCAACCGGAGGCAGGGGCTAGAAATATGTGATAACGATGACCGATATCAGAGGCTGCAAGGTGTAGAGCTGACCTCGGTGCTCCAGTTGAGATTGGATTGGCAATGTTGAGCGGTGAGAGAGAACAAGTCACCAGGCATGTAGGACAAGTTTATGTGGGCGATTTGTGAAGAGAAGGGTTCTTCGGAGGGCAATGATTCACTGGAGGTGGGCCATGAGAGGAGAGGAAGGTTTCCATTTATAACGGGGAACTGATAGCGTAGTCGCAAGAAATGCAAGCGTGTGATCACACCCGATCTTGATTGATCTGTTCACCTTTTTTTGGCGCCTACACTCAACATCTGTAACCTGTATTTGATTTTCGCGACATGTCCTTTTAAGGTTTAGTGCCCCACGTTGTTTTCACACAAATATCTTTTTGGCGTAACATCCTTTTTTGCGCCACATGAGGTACGTTGGGACATCCCTCCCAATACCATACAGTACAGTAACCTCGGCCCCAAAACTCCGCCACTCGGACCACCAGGCCAGAGGCAAGCAAGTGTGACTGACAGCCAATTTTGGTCAACATTCAAATCCTCATTTCATACCTAAATGGAAATCAGAGTATGTTAGGGACATGTATCAGATGGGGTAATGCAAGATCTCAGAGGAAAGCAGGCAAATTTGGGTGAGATGTTCTAAGGTGACCGACCCAGGGGTCTGTCCGAATGAGGGATCCAATACTTGTCCTGATCATACTGCCGTTGTTTGTTGTTTATTATTGTTGGGAGGGCATGTCCCAACGTACCTCATGTGGCGCAAAAAAGGATGTTACGCCAAAAAGATATTTATGTGAAAACAACGTGGGGCAATAAACCTTAAAAGGACATGTCACGAA
>QFDX01001632.1:0-17605 GCA_003315875.1 Lactifluus piperatus
GGGAGGCAATCTGGCAAAAAACAACATAGTTCAAACAAAATAATGTGCGAGATCAACTAAAGATGCTCAAGAGTCCGTGATGGTTAGGCGTGTGCGCGACCAAGTGGGATACTAGCTTCACGATTTGGAAAGGAGGTCGAAGCAGCGTGATCGCGTGAGGGGAGCGGAGTCCCCCTCCCCTACCCCACCCAAGCCCGCCAGCCGGACACCTGCATCCGCAGGCTCAGCCGTCACGCCCCAGTCGAAAGTAGAGCCCCCACAGGCTTTGACACCCCACCGTGGAGACGGAGAAATCCCCCACCGGACCGCGTCTCAGTGACGCACAACCCATGCAAAGGGGAGGAACGGAAGAGACTAACCGATGAGATCCGGACCTCACATTACAGACAAACCAACCGACTCCTGGTCTACTGCAGGGGCACTGGCCCTAACCCGACGCAAACCCGACCTCTATGGACCGGCGCAGCAACGGCCTTCAAGAATGGCATAGAAGTTGGGGCCCAGGCCACCCCCATAGGTTTTGAGGCGTCACACAAAGACGCGGCGTTCCGCGCCCTCGTCGACGCGGCTGAACTCACCAAAGCACTGCTGGATGCTACCCCAACCAGCACGGTAATTATCTACACGGCCGACCATTTTACGTTACCCTATTGCCTGTCCACAGACAGACACGAGAACGCTCTGACATGTAGATCTTTCTGCGAAACGCTGGCCAAGGTCTTGTTTGATCACCCGAACACGACCATCGACATCAAGTGGGTCCCGGGCACGGCCAACTTCCATCCCCTAAAACGGATACTCGAAACAGCCATCAGCGCGGCGGAAGTCGCGGACCCGGCAGAACAACGGGCTCCGGCCACGATAGCCGCCATCAAGCACAAAGCGAAGAAGACAGCCCTAGACGAATGGGAGAAGATCTGGCTGGCGGACCCGCGCCGCAATCCAGCCTACAGGGCTCTTCACCACCCGCCAACGGGACAACCTCCGGAATTCATTGCGGGGATCGAAGGCTTCGCACGCCCGATCTTCTGCACCGCCATTCGCTTACTGACCGAACACGCCTTCACAGGGGAATACAACGCCCGACACAGACCACGCGCCCCCGACCCACATGGCTGCCAGTGCGAGCTAGCCCCCCTCCAGACGGTCGACCACGTCCTCACACAATGCCCGCGGTACAATATCGCAAGAGAGGCACATCTCAGACCAATCACCCCGACACTCTCAACTCCCATGTTATTTGGGACGAAAGCAGGCGGCCTCGCGTTGGCCAAGTTCATAGAGGAGACGCAAGCGTGCGTCAAGCCGAGGAAAAGACCCGTCGAAGATCACGGATAGGCATCGAGGCGCGAGCCTCACCTCCAAACAAACCCTTCACATATCCACTCCCCTATTACCTTACTTTAAACACAGTCACAAAGGTCGCTTCGTTAGCAGTAGTTAGGAGCGCGGCCGAGCGCGTCTTTGTTATATGTAAACATGCTGCGCTATAAAAATATGGATTCTAAAAAAAAAGAAGCAGCGTGATCGCAGGTTTTCATGCAGAACCCGCAAGACCCATAGCTTAAGTTCCTGCAAAAATATGACACAAATATACTGTAACCCAAGTTACCCAACGAGCTAACACTAGAACCGACGACGCTGATGGACCTGTCACCTGTAGACTTACGAGTCGTAAGTTACGACTGTAGCTGTGGCACTGGCACTGCGGTGTGGTGTATCTCATGAATAAATGCCCGTACCTTCAGTTATAGTATAACAAGCTGAGAACAAACTGTATGCTGTTCTCCGAGCCGTCCCTTTATCTATTGATAAAGTATGAAAATTCCATGTTCATGTCCGTCCTATTTGTCCCAATATACAGTGGTGGGTCGTTCTTCCATTGGTCTACACGACACTTTCTCGTTCTCATTTCCAGATGGATCGATTTTAGTCACCCACATAATTCAGAGGCGAGCAGAAGGTGAGATTTTGCAACATGGGCAGTGCGTAAGTACGCGTAAGTGCTAAATGAGTGCTAAATGGAAAGCAGTCCGGCGGTCCGGTCGCGTTGAACTGAGTCAGCTCAGCTCGCTTGCAGTGTTTCTCACGACAATACGCTACCCTTACGCTTGTACAGTACAGTACTGACAACGCTCGCTTGTTCCATGCTGATCCAGGGTCGAGCCCGTTGCAGCATTCTACAAGAATAACGAAGCCAACACGCGAATGAGCTGTCAGATCTCATCCCCGGCCACGACCCATGGGATGCCTTCTCAACCGTGACCGTGCCTATCCTTGGAAGATTTCGTCAAGGCTACTGTCGCCACCAGTGCCATTCTACTCTTAGTGTTACTCAAAACCTTATTCCCTCGATTTTTACCACCCTACCTATCTCAAGATATGGGATGTCTGGATACTCGTCTCGCCATTCCAAAAAGTTTCGACAGTTTAATGCCTATCTTCCTTCTCCCCTTGTATGGCTTGATACCAAGTGCGTGGACTAACTGGTTTATCCAAGTGGGCCATCGGCAGCTCGAAGGTTTTGCACAGTTTTTCTAGATGCTATTGGGTTTCTTTTTGGGTGAGATTGCGTGTATATAGTATTCCCGGTCTGTCTCTTTGAAGAGATCGTTGCCACTACCGAATGGGGGTATGTAACGTAACAAATTGTTCCTTTCAAGTTAACAAATAGCCTTTGGAGCTTAAAAGCTTGAAGAATCGAGGCTTCTCGGCGAACAGACTACCGTTCAACTCATTGGGACAGGTGATTGGGGGTACAAATTAATATTTGTTTGCCGGTTGCGCGAAGGCCGTCTTATCGCCAGCTCCAGCTGCCTAAATGAATCCCGAGGCTCCGAATCTCTCTTCCCAGGAGGTGACACCGGCACGACAGGTTACCACCCCAATGACACTTCCCCACCTATGGGGGTTGAGAGGTTGAGAAATGAGAACCCGAGCAGTCGGGCATCAAAAATTTCGAGGTGGGGCCTATCTTTTGTTATGAATTGCCCAGTCGGGACATTGACAGTACATAGTCCCAGTGATAATGAAAGACTTATCGATTGTACAAGGTTTGTTCGACAACGTACCCTCTCATACACAGGCACAGATACGGGCAAGGTAGGCATACACACATACAAGTACATTCTCTGTTACGTCAATATCACATGCTAAAGGAGAGGAAACCCTACTCGAGGGAAGGCGAAAACTAAAAGAAAGGTGTGCGTGACAACGCGAATATCGCGCATGCTAGATGCGCAAGAGAAAGGAATGTCTATTTAGCCAAATGGAGCTGTCTTGGACAGCGGAAAGGAGAGTAGCAATTTCAAAAGAGTGGAAAGGGCGAAGAGAAAGGAGAGCAAATTACATCAAATGGGAGCGACCACGTCCACGCAAGGCGCGGTGCCAGCGGCGCCGGTCGACTTTGGTCTCAAGCTCATCCTCGTCGCACCGCTCAGGCTCCGACCTGCGGACAGTTGGGGCCACACAACCCGGGACCATGTTTTTGGGGGACGCGGGACCAGGGCCCTCCGTCACCGCCATGCAGCCGGGCAGGTGCGAGTAAATGGCGCCAGGGACCGACTCGGCGGGGAGGGGATTCGAAGCGGAGCACGTATTCATGTCTGCATCCGAGTAGAAGCGGCCTTCGTTCTCGAACACCGGGCAGTCTTCGATGACGCCAGAGTCGGCCGTGCAGGTAGTGATGGCGCGCGCGAGCACGCTGCGGTCCCAGCCGTTCATGAAGTCGCCATGCAGTCCGTAGCCAGTCGGGTCCCCGTTGGCGAGAACGAAACGTCCACCGTCGCCCAGAGAGTTGAATGGCGCCACGCTGAAGTACACTTCGTAGAAGATCGAGATAAGGTGGACCGGATGAGAAGGCGGGCAAAGGCCGTTATCGATACCATCCGGGTAAGCCATGTGCGACTTGTGGTCGGGAGAGTCGAGGTTGACACCATCCCAGCAAGCAGGAAAGAATATTTGAGCCCTAAGACCGTCTGGGCAAGTGGTGTCGACGAATCCAGGAGTCTGATCCCCCATAGGGCCATTGAAGTTAAGGCTAGTGGTAGCCTAGTGTTAGAGATTGTTATAATTCGAGAACGAGACTAACCATTTCCAAGAGATAGCCCTGGATTCGGGGGTGCCTGTATAGTTCCGGGCAAACGGATCCCCGGCGAATATGTGAAGGCCATCAGGGAAGGGTTGCACGGTCTCACTGCGGTCGTTGCGCTGAAGATAGTACCTGCACCACTGATTAGGAAGCGCTCATTTTCTAAGTCGCTCCGGAACCTACACAAGCATCCCTCCATGGGTGACTGCCTGGAATGATCCGTCCCTGCGCTGATAATACTGAAACGGTTATTTAGTTTTCTATTACGGTATGGCCAGTTACGTGCCAGGCTACTACTCACCAATTGGGGAATCCAATAAGCAGATTTGTCGTCCTTGACTTTGCATGTCGAGCACGGGGAGTTACGCAGGTCTCCAAACGTTGTACCGTATGCAATCGCTAATATGAGAGGTCAGTGTTGATTTCAGTATTATAACGCGAGCTGCAGGTGCACCGTTAGAGCCCATAATGGTGTGAAGGTGACCGCTCGCTTTGCCAGGCGTGATGATAGGGTCGACACGAGCGTCGAGGACTGGTTTCGCACATGGCAAACGCCAGAATGCATTGGCAGAAGGGACAAGGAGGAGCGCCGCAGTGAAAAGTGACAAGATCATCTTGTAACAAGATACGTAAAGGACAAAGAGCGGACAACGAACAGAGAAGTGCACCTGTGGATGCTGGTATACTGGACAGAACCTGCGCATATTTATACGGTCGTCGCAGAATATCTGGGAGTGTTTTTTGTCCCGGCGGTTAGAAGAAAAGCAATCAAGTTTCAGATTACTAGGTCTAAACATACCCCATTAGTGTACACTCGGCAACAATCTCTCATGTTTCTCGTCGAGAAGGCAAAGAATACGAAAGCTAGCCTGCTTCCCTCAGCGCGATAATCTCTATCGCCGTCTTTTCGCCTTCTTCGAATAATTTGGCATTCACACGCCCATCGTCGTGTCGAACCGTAGACCACCTGTCTATGTTAATGTCGCTCACGCTCAACCATGGGAACGCACCCAGCTTTCCTGCCTTGAGGGACGCAACTAGCCGAAAGTTCCATTGGATGCAGGCCGTAAATACCAATGGTATTACTGTCATGGACAAACCAAAGTCACATGGCCTAGAATCGTATCAACTTGTCGAGTTCAAAGAGGATAGCTTATCTCCAATTGGAATTAGCTTGTTCGTAAGGCGTTCCGCCTTTAAACGAACTGGCTGGTCATACTACGTTTGGCGTGATCATTCATCATTGATGTTGCTGGAGGCGCTGAACACGATGGCTTCCGCGGAACTGATAACCATCTCGAATTTAGGATTCAAATCGATTGTTCAATTTTCACATCTCTCTCGAGAACCGAAGATCAGGATAACGCAACAGTCCCCCATTTAGCACAGAATTTGTCTTGAATATCCTGAGACAACTAGAGAGTAATGTTGATACCCTTGGTTTATTTTTTCGGCTGCTGTATGATTGATAAATGAGAAACTTACCATGGAATCAAAGAAGCCCTCCGAGTCATTCTTTTCCCATGAGTTCCATGTTCTTTCCCACCTTGTGCACGCTTCCCACGTCCACGAGCAGTGGACCCCAAATCGCCCCGCATGCTTTGTCCTCACAACGCTGCTATGCCGTCTTGTATGCGACTATTGGTCTTCCATCTTCGACATTCATGATATGATGGGCAAGAAGTAGGGGAACACAAGCTGAAAAGGACAGATATCACGTGTTTGAGGTATTATCATGTGATCTGACTTGCTCGGACTTCTCACTTGGGTTCACTTTGACCAATCCGCTTGCAGGATTTATGCCCACAGTCTCATCCGGATCCCCGTAACACTCCAGGATGAGGTCGACACAGACGAGGGGTGACGCTTTCCCCATCTTTCATCAGATTCGAAAAAAGTATCTCGCGAAAACTGTCCCCGGTCGACAGCATCTAACTCGCGTACAATCATCATCGATGATAAATGACTCTATTGTCCATGCCGTCGCCGGCGCCGCCGGCGGAATTCTGGCCATGGCAGCGACGTAGTGAGTCCTCAAAACTTTTGCCTTGTCCGCGGCATTGGGGACTTGCTCAAGCGCCCGTAGCCCGCTGGTCTTCCTCTCCACGCGTGCCGCAAATGAAACGAAGAGCGAAAATAAGGTGAACTTTTCTCTCTCTCGGCGCGACACCACTACAGTCGCCTGAGCATCGCAACAATATTTTCACTTCCTTACACTCGCTTTCAGTCAACATATCAGGCAGTTGTTGATGTCTTGAGACGCGAAGGCTTACTCGGGCTGTATAATGGACTTAACTCGAGCCTTCTCGGTATTGCTGTGACCAACGGGTGCGTCACCCCAATTTTTTTTGTTTTTTATCCTCGTACTTACATTCTCCGCCGGTATACCAAGAGTGTATTACTATTTTTACGAGCGCACGAAGGGCGCCATAATCCGATCTAGACGCGGCACCAAAGCCCTCTCGACTCTCGAATCCATGCTTGCTGGGCTGATCGCTGGTCCTCTCTTCCGTCCGCTGTGTGGTTCATCTTTATTCAGCTTTTTTTACCACTTGTAGGTTCTGCAACGACCGTCATTTCTAACCCAGTCTGGGTAATTCAAACCGCACAAACCGTTAGTGGGATGGATGCCGTCTCTGTGGGAGCATCCACACCTCCACCATCAAGGCGCCTTGGCATCCTCGCGACAGCCTCGCGTCTCTTGCACACTGGTGGCCCTGCCGCGTTTTTCCGCGGTCTCGGTCCCGCACTTGTTCTTGTTATGAACCCAGTACTCCAATACACCATTTTCGAGCAGTTAAAGAATGTGCTCGTGCGCCGCCGTCGCATGGCTGGACGTATGGGTGCACTGCTCACTGACTGGGACTTCTTCCTGCTCGGTGCTATATCTAAATTTGGTGGGTCACAAAGTCGACCGAAGTCTCATGATGAGAAATTGATGGGCTTGATCTGTCAGTCGCCACTGGGGTGACATACCCGTATATGTAAGTCGAGATGTCCATGCCGTCATTGGTGGGGACAAATTTTTTTGGTATCCAAGTTTGTGTTTACGGACTTATCAACGTTCGATAAAATTCTTTTCGCAGCGTCGTAAAGTCGCGCCTACAGGCCGGTCACGCAGCAGCAACACGTTATCGCTCTGCGCTGCACGGTCTACGCATAATCATCGCTGAGGAGGGGATAGGGGGCATATACAGGGGTGTGGGCTCTAAGCTGCTCCAAAGCGTGCTTACTGCTGCTATCCTCTTCGCGAGTCAAAGACGCATCTACGAAATGACAAAGGTGACGTACTTGTTCCTCTACAACTGTCGAAGACACGTGCGGTTGCTAACTACTGATCAAGGCGGTTATTCGGTAACATCAAAGTGATGAATAAACTTTGGGCATCCCAAAGCATACATTCGCTCAGAAGTAGCGCTCTCGCCTTTTGTACAAGAGAAATGTCTTAATACATACATAAAACGTTTAGCATCTTGCAGCTTGCGTAGGGCGAGTGGGTTCACTCACGTTGCGGTGCGACATTCATCCCACGAGGGTCTTGATTGAGTAACAGACCTGCCTTGTTGGTTTTGCATCGAACCATTTCCGGTCGTCCTGAGCTTTGGCCCATGTACGTCTTCATTCCCACTATCATCCCCTACGGGAGCAACATTCTGTAATTACTTCAACCTCGTAGCAGCTCGACGATTGTAATTGTCGAGTTGTCAGCGTTCGATGACTTGGGCGTCATGAGTGTTAGATCCACATATACAAAGGTTTCTTGGACGGCATCAGAACCTCGTCTAAAGTGAACCCGCCCCAAAGTCGTACGTGCGAGTCTCCGAGATCCTCGGACGCGAAGTTGTCCGGCAACTTTAGACTTCTCAAGCTTCCCACCAATCTTCATCGACTTTTGCGGCCTGTACTGAATGATCACCCTACCTCTATAATAGCCGTATTTTCTGAATATATCCGCCGGCGGCTAATGGGACAATCGTCATTCAAGAGTATCACGGTGGCGAGTCGCTGCGATTAACCAGCACCCGTTCTGGACTCAGGTACAATTATATGTACGTTTGGATTGGGGCAGAGCCAAGGGCTTAAGTAGAACGGTACGATGCGGCGCTTATGGCGCTGGCATCTTAGCCGGCCTGCTTCCCCAGCACCGACAACAATCTCCCGCTCAATGTTGCCCATCGGGACTCATTTCCGGCTTGTTTGCCCTGGAAATACGCCGAAATCTGCAACGGTGTAAACACTGGAGACGTTACGCACCGCGATACTATTAAAGCTAATAGTAAAACATTGTCCGGTAAGTAGATATGAGATAGCCATGTACCGAAAAGGTCTGCCTACGCACTGGTAAGAGAGGTGATGTGATTCTAATCCAGCTGATTCCAGCACCGGTATGTTAAGTACATCTACGTTACGAGCGCATATATTTGAAATTCCGCTGACATATTGCGTATCTGCCAGAATTAGTTTTTAGAGGGAAGCTGAGCCTTGATACATCTCCATGGCAAGACACTGGGAATTTACGGATATTCATTAGCGTCACGTCATTCCCGGTATGTCTTGAATTGTTGTCAGGCAGGATCTATGGCTAATGACATGAGGGCATTCTGGCTGCCTGAGGAGTGTTGACACTCGACTCGAAAGCTGAATTTTCGGATCCCTTGGCAGCTGATGCATTTACAATCTTATCCATGGTTTTGGAACCACACGTGGATGCAAGAACCATATGATTTTTATTTGAACTTTGTTACAAACTGACTTTTTAACATACAGAGTAAATTTTCGAAGTTTCTACGATGTTTTGAAGTGTTCCAACGTCCACGCACGATAACCGCGATTAAGTACAAGGACAATCTGTTTATCCTACCGTGGCTTAAAGTATAATTACCCTATATAGGTAACCTTGATGACCATTTATGGATAACATATACACCCGACATGTATCCGCGCTCCTTTCCTTTGTCACGGTTTACATTCTCCATTACACTAGAAGATTCCTACACTTGTAAAATACATTAAAAGGGCTTTTTCGTGTGTACAACAAAATCAGAAGTGTCTTTTCCCTCTTCCGACACCTCGTGTGCTCATCTCTCTCTGCTTGTTTACATCGCGCGTTCATACTCAAGTGCCCAATTGTGAAGCACTTCAGTTCGGCTTGTACCAAGGTCCCTGACCTGTTATCAGGACAGCGTTGTTTAGGTGGGGGTGATGAAGGATGCCCATCTGAGAGGGTGGCAAGTCCGGAGCACGAGAACTTGCCATATCTAGTCGCAACGTGGAGGGAGCCACTGGAACGAGGAAACTGTGGCAACGAGGTCAAGGGAAGGGATCCCGGCTCCGGAGTTGACCACTTTGGGATGCGTGTGAGGAGTCTAATGATGACTGCGGCTCAGCGGGAAGCGTGCTGTTGGGAATAGGGTTTGGGGAGAACGGAACTGACATGCCAGGCCCTGCAGAGGAAGGGACGACACCGAGATCTGCGTTGTGTGGCGGGGTGGCAGGATGTACGAGTATGGAAGGGAAGGGCGGCTGAGAGGTGGACGTTAAAGATGCCCGAGTCGGGCGAGGATCAGACTCAGACGTCAAGTTTGCTGTGGAAAAGATGGTGGGCCCGGGGCGGTCTGCGGTGCTATGTGTTGCAACTGGAGTGGGGGGGTGGGACAATATACTTTGACGGCGGTGCTTTTGAACATCCGCAAGAGTGGCGAGGTGGGAAGAATCAGCGATTGGGGTAGCCAGAATTACGGCGTGGTGTGTGTGGTTATGATCTATCGTCAACGCAGGTAAAGATGGCAGGACACGCCTCATTGGAGGAGTGATGGTGGTCAGAGCCACGTCAGGATGCAGAGCGGTGGGCGAAGGAGCAGCGGAAGCGTGAGCACTGATCTCTCCTGTCGAGCCAACAATGATCTTGTGTGGGTGGGCTCTGTGACTTAGAATGGTGCACGAGGGGTACGAGGACGACCTAAATAGGACGGAATCGCGATCCTTGGTAGAGGCGGAGAATGCAGTCGGGGCAGCATCGGTGCCGTCGTGTAAAGCGATATAAAGATGACGAAGGTTTCTAAGGATAGAGATAGGGATTCGATAAGACCCACTCTTGGAAGCCTCCAGGACAATGTCGTTCCACAAGGTACAAAAGTCGTGCCGTGGTGCAGGAAGAGTATGTTTGATATCAAATTTGGAGATGGATGGCAAGATGTGTAACAATGCAGAAGCCGTCCATGCATCCCCCCCGAAATAGGAGGGGAGGAACTGACGAATAATGTGGATCAAGTTGGCCAGTAACACGGTGTCTCCATGAGCGAGATAGCGTCGAAGCAATCCTCCGGATAAACCCAATTGGTCCATGGTGAGCGCAACCCAATGGTCATCGCGCTCCCTCACACTTGCAATGATGCCGGCAACTATTCCTTGGGTACATAGAGAGGAGCTGCGATCGTTACCGTTGACCTGGGCCCTCAATGAGTGGCCTAGATGAACGGATTGCAATGTCCAATCTGCGCCGTGCTCAAAAACGCTACGAAGGATCCCGTTAGTGGTATGGGGTAGGTGTCCCGTATCCGCGGCCTTGACACAAATCATAATTCGCCTGTCTTTGATGGTCTCCGAAGTGGATGACCAAGTGCGGTCTAGAAATCTAGCCAAAGCATCTCCCAATGTCAAGTCCCCCAATATGGCGAGACTGGCCCGAGGGTTGCTGACCACGTTCGAGTTACAGAAGCCAGGGATGCCATCGAAGAACAGCTCTAGTTCGTGATCTTCCTCTAAAGCGTCGAATGTCCATTTCAGGACATTGCCGTCTATCTCCGCTGATAACTTTGAGGCTGTGTCTTGGGCGGTCCTGACTATGCCTCGCAAGAACCGTTCGCGGTAAGTTCTCCGCCAGACATCGAAGTACATCATCGTTAGTCTGCTAAACAAGAGAACAAGGTGCTTTCTAAGCAACCAGAGAATTTGGAAGAAGGCATACAATATGCCAGTATAAAGGACCCATACTAATGACGAGAGCGGTGCATAGTAGGGGCTATCAGGTCGGAAGATTGGCAGGAATGTGATGCATGTATATACCCCTGCAGAAAGGCCAACCCACCAAACAACCACACTGAAGACTGTGTGGTTGACGTTAAACAAAAAAATAAGGAGACCGGAAAGGAAGAAGAAGAGGGAAAGGTGTAGAAGGGTTGGCAATGCTCCGACCGCCAAGGGAAGATGCAAATTATCAACGCCGTCGGCAAAAAATGCACGGATCCGCGCCCGCTTGTGTGGACTGTACCGTGGTAGTTGGGTGACCAGGAGGTACCGACGCGCCCACTGATGCAACAATGTTGCCAGCAGTGCACATGTAAGGCTGATAGCCAAGCTTAAAAACCAGAGGGAGTTGACCCAGATTGCATATGTCGGTGGAGAGAAGGGGGGTGGTTTCACTGGAGTGGCGAGGATCGATGCACGAGACACGTTCGGGTCCGCGAGGAGCTGATATATATTCCGGAGATAGAATGCGGAAGTGTCCTGCGAGTTTGGCCTGAGGTCCTGGACTGACACCGCAACCAATACCGCGACAGCGGCAGAGAATAAACCAGTCTACAGTGTTAAGGTTGGCAGCCGCACTTTGATATGAAAACCAACAAAGGCTCACAAAAATAAGAATGCCGTCGGCGTCCTTTTGCCACCGTTCGGTCATTTTATTGTCTTCTTCCTCTGCCATTTTCACATACATCGTGAAGAGAGGGCCCGAGCTATCAACAACGCTGGAGTGTCCTTGTGACGCTTGTATGTGTGCCAGCTGAGCGACACGGCGGGTTCCACCTACGAGAGCATGAATTTTACTGCATGAACTCGGATGGTGGATTAAATACTTGTTTCCATCCTCTCCACGGGTATACCCCCTCCGGTGGTGGTTTCATGAGCAGCTTGGGACATCGAAGGATTCAAAGGATGAGGGCAAGTGAGGGAAAGTAAGACGAGGTTGTGAGTAGGTCTATCAGGAACTCAAAGAGGATCACACCATATAGTCCACCACGTTGAGGAAGTGAGGCAAGCTTCCGAGTCGAGCCCTAGGACCCTAGACCTACCCGAACCGTCGCCGTCAAGGGTCCAAAAGACATTCTAGTCCCTTGCAGCGGGACGTAAAAAAAACAAACAGCGTCCGCTAGAACATACTTGCCAAAACATCAATTAGCTTGACAATGAATTCGAGACCAGCGCTCACGTAAATGTCCCAAGGGGTATCGGTTACATATAGCCTGTTGTAATTTAACTTAATAATTTAATTTTCATCGTATTGAAATGGGAAATAACCATCGTTCAAAATGGGACTTATCGATTAATATGCTACTGAGATAAATGGCTCGCTCAACGCTGTTGACTATAAAGCCCTTATGCTCATGCAAGCTTGGAGGAATAGTACTAGTCGAACTTTTCCAGGTGCCTGTGCCATCCAGCACTCGCAATTTTGCGCACGACGTGTCTCACGGTGAGTTCGGGCGGTGCGTGGAAGGAACGGAAGTAATAGAGGAGTATGGGACTCTGTGTAATTTATGCCGCCGTGAAACATGCGATTGAAGTGCCACACGAGGGGATTTTGGAGGAAAAGAGATAACGATTGTACATCTTCGCAGCTACTTCATCGCACAATCCATATGTTCCTAGATACGTATTGAGATTCGTGAGTAAAGCAAAAAGTACAGATGTTAAAGCTAACCAGCACTAACCAACGAACCTTATGAATGCGGGAGTCACCGGCAGAGGTAAGTAAAGGCTTAGGGAAGTAATATACGTTAGCAACTGCCAACTGGAGGACACGATGCCCCATGAGGTAGGATGATATGAATTAAAACACAAGTAGCAAGGCGATGTGAAATGTGGTCGAAGCTAAGGCGGCATTACGGACCCGGAGTGCACGACACTGAGGACGTATGGTGAAAGGAGGAAGTAAACGAGCAGAAACGCATGTGAGGGCAATGATCACGTGACTTACATTCGACATCCTGACCAAGGCCAAGGGACGTAAAACGTAATAGGACTCATTGCGTGAACAATCCCGACCCCCCTGAATCAACATAGATCCCTAGTGTGAGTAGATAGATGGGAAGGCTGCAGAACAGCTTTGCGAAACGACGTGAATGCTCCAGCAGGTGAAGGGGCTTCTGCAGCGGCTTGAAGGCTAGATGCATAAGGCTACTAGTACTCAGTGAGAAGCTTGACGGGCAGCTCGGACGCGTGATCAAGGATGCATGGAACGAAATATCAAGACTTACAGGCTGCAGTAGCAAACGGGAAAGGAATTATGACAAGGACCCTGTACTATGAATAACACCAGAGAACCACAACACAAAAGAAAAAATAACGAATTGACAACAAAAGTATTGTGAATTATGCCTGCTAATCACGTCGACTTGCCAGTACTGGTAACAGCAGTCACAATTAGCCTTGACTCGGACATACCTCTAAGAGACAAAGGAAGGTACAAACATCCAATAGGGTCACGCTATTCTCGACAAGGTGACGTTATGTAGAATTGGCGGAGACCACATTATGTCTTCATCTCTACTCGGGGATGATCAACATTTGATATGAGAAGGGGGTACTGTATCGAGGGATGGCACAAAGGATCTATGGTTATGTTAGGTATGGATACTACAAGTTGGTATGAGCATTGTGAGGCCCCCATATTAGACAAGTCTGAAGTCCAAGAATTGTGGTGAGTACGAATCTTCCGTCATTCAATTTCATGTTTAGGGGGAGAAACAGAGGTCCCATGCGGCGGCGTGAGAGGAGTCGTTGTTGAGATGGCGGGAACGAGTCTACGATCAGGAGTCACTTGGCCAGTCCGGGATATGGGAGAAGAAGCAAAGGACGAACGCGGGTCCACAGGAGCTGTGTCGCTGGGGACTGTGGCAGAGGGACGCAATAGTGGAATTTCAGGGACTACTCCGAAATTGGCGTTTTATTGCGGATAGACGGTGCTACTAGGTATAGGAGGAAAGGGAGGGTGAACGGTGTGCGTCGACACTGCTGAGGCGGGAAGAGGGACTGTATGTGAGTTAGCCGAGGGTGAAATGGCAGGGGTGTCAGTACTACCTGGGCTTTGTGTCAAGTCAAGTGAAGTAGCAGCGGAGACATGATTTTCAACATTGACAGGTAAAGAGTGGTGGAAAGACCCGATAATTGGGGTGGTATCAGGTACATTGTGCAGCAATGACTCTTCTGTAAGATGTATGCGGTGTTGGCCTGTGGTCAACGCGGGGGTAGATGACCTGCCGGGCCTTGGGGAAGAAGTGATCGTGCTCAGAATGGTGTCAGGCGGCAGGACAATGGGTGTGGCGATGGTAGGATGATTGTCCTCGGCTGTCGCGGGGACATTGTCTATATGGGAGTGATGGCCAGGAATGTTGCACAATGGATAAGAGGATGAAGATGACAGAATTGGGTCATGATTAGCGGTAGAAGCGTCGAAAGCAGTCGGGGCGGCATCGGTGCCTTGATGTAAAGCGATATAAAAACGGCGAATAGGTCTAAGAATACGGGGGAAAAGGGCAGCATTTGCACTCTTGCGTATATCGAGAACGATTTCGTTCCACAAAGCACAGAATTCGTGCTGTAATCCGGGAAGTGTCGTTTGAATGTCGAATCCGGAAATCATTTCATGAATGGGCAACAGCTCGTAACCCATCCACGAAAACTCGTCATAGTGGCGACACAATTGACGGGTGACATGAATCCAGTTGGCGAGTAACACGCTGTCGCCATGTGCGAGGTAATCCCGAAGCTCAACGTCTGATACGCCTAATTGGTCCATAACGAGCGCCTTCCAACGGTTATCGCGTTTCGATACCTTTGCAATAATGCCGGCAACTATCAGTTGCGCAGACAAAGAAGTTTCATCATCGCTGCTATGACATCGGCTTTTGAGTAAGTGCCCCATGTGAACGGATCGTAACATCCCATCCCCATCCGGCGAGAAAACATATTGAAGGAAGGTGTATGTCGGAAATGGATGGTCTAGTGTTTCGATGGCTTGCATGCAGACAGTGAGCCGACTTTCTTTGACTGTTTCAGAGAGTAAACTAGATGAGTAAATGCGCTTCAAGAATCCACTGAAAGCCTCAGTCAAAGGCGAACTATCCAATTCGGCAAGGATTCGTCTGGGCTCGTTGACAACGTTTGAGCCACAGAAGCCAGGGATAACTTCGAAGAACTGGAGCAGTTCGTGATCTTCGTCCAGAGCATCAAATGTCCATTTCAAGATACGACCGTCGATTTCCCTTGACAGCTTCCAGGCAATTTCTTGGCCTGACTTCACTACACCGCCCAAGAGCCGTTCGCGACAGGCATTCATCAAGGGTAAAAAGTGCCAGCTTGAAGTATTAGAACCTCCAAAACCTGTGGTGGAGGTGAACATACGAAACAGTTCGTATGTCACGCCATTATATAGGAACCAGGCCGACGAAGAGAGAGGCGCATAGTAGGGGCTGTCGGGACGGAAGATTGGCATCAACGTGATGCCCAGATACACCACTGCCGAAAGCCCAACCCACCATATCACGGCAAGATAAACGGTGTGGTTGGTGTTGGATAAGAAAACGAGAAGACCGGAAAAGAAGAGGAATAAGGAGAGGTGTAGCAAAGCGGGCAACAATTCAACCGCCCAAGAAAGATGAAACTTTTCCACTCCACCAGCGAAAAAAGCACGGACACGCGCTCGCTTGTGTGGACTATATCGTGGTGGTTGAGTGGCTGCGACATATCGGCGTGCCCATTGCTGTAATAAGGTGGCCAGCAGAGCACATGTAAGAGCGATCACTAAACTCAAGAACCAGAAACAGTTGGTCAAGATTGCGGATCTCGATGGAGAGAAGGGGGGTGGATCAGATGGAGTTGCAAGGATGGAGGCACGGGATACGTTCGGGTCGGCAAGAAGTTGCTGGATGTTCCTGAGATAGAATGTAGAGGTATCTTGTGGATTTGGTTTGAGATCCTGGACAGACACTGAGACCAATGCCGCAACGGTAGCAGAGAATAGGCCAGTCTACAACGTTCACGTTGTTCACTGCGCTCAGGTGGAAACTGAGATTAAGACTCACGAAAATAAGGATCCCATCTGCATCCTTCTGCCATCGATCAGTCGATTTATTGTCTTCTTCCTCCGCCATCTTCACATACATATTGAACAAGGGTTCCGAGCTATCAGAAAAGCTGGAGTGGCCCTGTGACGATTGGTCATTTATTGACTGAGTGCCTTCGCGGTTGCCGTCTATGTGCCATGAGATGAAGTGGGAGTTGAGACGATTACGTACTTGTGCCCATCCTGTCTCTGTATCCGTATGTTGTGGATATGTTGATGGCTTTGTAAACAGGTTGGGACATTGCTGATTTATACAGTAAGAGACGAAGCGTAGTACAATGTCGTGTGCGCTCGTTAACAAGAATTAGTGACAGGTGTCGAGCCAGTCCAACAAGCCACGAGTTGTTATAAATATATTATCATGATAGGGACATTCAAAAAATTTTGCAAGTCTTGAATAACTCTACATAGGCACAATATTTTTTCAAGGGTACAGTAGAGGTATCTAGTAATACGTATTCTAGAGAGGTCTATGAGGTTTCCCCGTTGGATGGTGCGGTCGAAGCAAAACTGAGTACTGAGTACTACTGAGTACTGAGCATCACCGTTGCATCAACTCCGGAGCTCCCGGGTTTCACAATACCGTTTGGATCCCCGCTTCGGCAAAATAGTGCCCAAGTGTCCGAGAATTTGACGTGTCGCAACGTTGCATTTGAAATCAACGAAAATTAAATTTGCGTCAACAATTGTCACGTCTGTTTATCTTTCCAAACTGATTAATAGACGCCGCATAAAATGTCACTTCTCTTCCAAACCACTAAGGTGACACCCTGAAAAACATTGAGAATTTTTGGTGCCTCCATCAAAGATCATCGTGCAGAAAGATGTCTTATCCATATTTTACCCAGAAAACGTTATAGGCCCCTTTCGATATATTCTCAATTGGCCGATCTTATATCACTAGAAGGCTCATTAATGTGGATGCGCTTGTAGAATGGATTTTGAATCTCTATGTCATTTTGAAACCTTGTGCACGTGATAGTATGATATAAAATCAAGAAAGGGCGTAGGAAAACCGTTATTGTTAAATCAAAGTGGCAACGGCTCGGACTTGCCAACAAGAAGTCAGAGAAACGTAGTTACCAGAAATGCCATCAGCTACTGTAAAAAACCCGCCATATCTGAACGCTTTCAGAGGACTCGTAATACTTCTATATAAAGAATAGGTGTTCTCCGTGTCCCCAAGGGTTGACACGTTGACGCTATTTGTGCTTGCACTTTTGGCGTGCGCTTGGAAATTGCCATAGAAAGGGGCGGGCGTCATCATATGTGAGCACCAGGAATGAGCTTTGGCCTCCTTCAGTTTCCTGAAATCAGATCCGCACATGACTGGAGGTACTCGGTGGAGCGGCGGAGGTTCGAGGGAGAGATAACTAGCTGCGCAGAGGCACATG